>NDXB01016570.1:251564-270524 GCA_002631895.1 Agapornis roseicollis
CCCCAACCCTTTTAAAAGTAGTATTAGAAAACACAGTATAAATTATATAGGCTTGTGCAGTGCACAGACCACCAAATACCCATTTAAACAGGCATGTGGTGAGCTGCTCAAACCCAGGGAGGGTGGGAGACCCCCAGCCCTCTAACATGAAGGCTGCTGACCTGCACCTTTGAAGGGAGAAAACCCCAACACCCAATCATGAGCATGGTGAGACTGAGCACTCCCCTCCCTCCAACAGACACCCCAGTGTCACCACTGCCTGTGGCAGGAGCACTTTGCAAGCACTGCTTCAGAGACACCACTGAGCCTTTAAAGCGAATCCTTTGCTTGAGGACTTGAAGTTTGAATGAGAGTATCTGCCTGGAGGTTATATGAATTTCAAGGTCAATTGCATTAATCAGCATTTGAATTCACTTCCCTGAGTGTCTTGTGGTGATCTGCCCTGCTAGAAATGATGCCTTTGCTCTGTCTCTCCTAATCACCTGGATCTTGAGGGGTTAAAGTCTACAGGCTGAAATGTGTGTGCTGCCCTCATCCCTTCTTCCTTTCCATTCACCTTCTTCCTTTCTTGATATTTCCCCTGAGCTCTTTCCTCCCTCTCCAGTGTAAGGGGTTTGGCAACACAGCTGCTCTGCTCGATAGAGGCAGTAGAATGGAGTTTGTGCTACATGAGGCCATGCAGCTCCCCTGGGTCCTCACTTTGTGTTTGGCATCTTTGACGTCTAAGGCAGGAAACATGGTTTCAGCCTGTTCATGGGAAAACATTGCTGATTGTGCCCTCTCTGATGCCTTGGGCACTGGCAGCTGGAACATGCAGAGCTTTAATAGCAAATGAACAGGAATTTGGGCTGGGGGAGCTGGATGGACTCCACTGCTTGGCACTGGCTGTTTGGTGACAGTGACACTCCATCAGCTGCTGTATGGGGAAGACACACGCTATTGAAAAGCAATAGAGGTCTAGGCTGTCCAAAGGCCTCAGCAGTTCCTGTAATGAATGGAGTGTTTCCTTGGAAGCTTATTCATCCAGCCAGGAAACCATTGATCCTTCTGCCCACCCTGGGGTAGCAAATGGAGAGCCAGGCTCTGTCACTGCTATCACACCTGTGATTTTCCATGTGGACTGTGAGTGATTTGAGGCAAAAGGTGTCAAGTGTAACGCGCAAAGCACGCAGGGGTCCTGCCTGTGTAATGGCCATGCTATCCCTGCTGGCATCTGCCATCCCTGCCTCTGGGATGGCTTGCTCTCCAGCTCTGGGGTTGGAGGCTGTGTCCTCACGTCTGGCTGGTGACTCAGGCTCCAGTGTCAATAGGAACCGGTGCAGATGACTCAGGAGGGTCATAAAGGGCAGTTTGGGCAGCAGTGTGGGCACTGTCTCAATGGAGGTGCTGACACAGTGTCCCTGCTGCCTGCCCTGGCCATCGGCCATGTGGAACTTTCCAAGCGGGCCAGTCCATTACTGTCACATCCCTCCACCCTGGCCTGGGAGAGGAGGAGCTGGCAACAGGCTCTACAGGGCTGCCCTGATCCCTCTGCACCCCCGTGCCCTGCCAAGGCATCACAGGGAAGGAAAACTGCTTTCAAATCCCACCTCACTCCACTGTGGGACCAAGGAGAAGACGAAGAACTGCCCACTTTCACTATCGCTTTTGGGCTGGCTGCAGAAATCCTCCTGTATCACAGCTCTGCAGTGGGAGGAAGGCGAAGAGGCTCAGTGCCAGGGTTGGCAGTGAAGCTCTCCAGCGGGTTGCACAGGGCGAGTAAACATATGCAGTGCTTGGGTCCTGCCTGGTAAGCAGCAGCAGCGGCGGCAGCAGCAGCAGCAGCCCATGATGCTGTGCTTGGAATGAAGTCAGCCTTCATCAGCCGAATAGTTTATGCATGAATCGAAACTTCAGACCTGGCAGGGTGGGGGAACGTGCAGGATCTGCACTCTTCTATAATGCTGGAGCCAAGGAAGGAGGAGGGGATAGAGGAAATAGCAGGAAAATAAGACTGGAGAAGCGGGGCGAGATTTGAGAAGCTGGACGAGTTGTTCGCTCTGTTATTGAGAGGAGCCAAGTCCCTTAAGCATCTCCTGGTGGATATAGGAGGGAGCTGTGGAGGCTGGAGTGCTCCCCTGGACACTCGCATGCTATAGCTTTAAGACTTTTACAGGACTCGGGATTTCCAGTTGTCCTGCGCCTGGTGGAGTATTCCAGGGAGTTACAGGATTTTTCGGGTCATGCACCCCCTTTTTCCTCTTTTTTCCTCCTTTCTCTTCCTCTCTTACTCTTCCTTTTCATTTCAAAGAGACAAAGCTACTTCAGTTTGGAGCACAAACATATGATCAGCACATGGAAATGTGGTAATTTGGATGCATTCATGATTGCAACAGATTGAAGAAATTAGACCAGACAAAGAGCTTTTTTTGGAAGAGGAGGAGGAGGAGGCAAGGGAAGGAGGGAGGGAGAGTGGGGAAAAGAAGGGGACGCCACCGAAAAAAGGGACGGCTGTGACACGCGGATGCTAAATATATCCCGTAGTAATGGAGAGGGACCGGATTTCAGGTAGGCTATCGATCTTTTAATGTGTTATATTCTGCCTCTGCCCTCCTACCTTGCCAGCAGCTTCTGCACTTTAAGAAGAGAAACAGGCACGTTCCGGGTGGATTTCAGCCCATTCCTTTATTTGTTTTTTTTCTTTTTTTCTTTTTTGCAACACTTCCTTTCTGCATTTCTTCTTCTTCTTCTTTTTTTTTTCCATCCTCCTGAGCCCTCGAGACAGAAGGTGGTTCCAGCAGAAGCCGGGGAGGGGAGTGAAGGGGGAAGCAGGGGGGGAGAAAGAAACTGCTTTCTAAGTCTGGATTTCATTTGAGTCTCTCTTTCCCCCCCTCCCTCTGCTCCCATGTGCCGCACGGCACGGGGGGATGAATGCTGAGCCTGTTAGCTCAGAGCTGCGAGCTGGGAAGAGGGAGGAAAATAGCCGAGCTCTTGGCATGGAGACGCGTTTCTGCTCTGAAGGTTGGCTCCTGAGTGTGTGTGTGTGTGTGTTGTGGTTGTGCTTTCTCTGCTTGCCAAAGTATCTTCCCCCAGCTTTTGCCCTCCCATCCTGCCGGCCTGGCTGGGCAGAAGTTGCCTGCGTGTCCTGTGGCCATTCCCTGAGCTGGTGGCCATGGAGCTGGAGTTTGCTTCGTCACGTGTGGGGGCATTTGGGTGCGGGGAGCATAGAAGGGGGTAAGCACAGGCATGAATAACTCCATTTAATTCCCCAGCTTCCCTGCAAATCCCACCTAATGGTGCATGTCTAAGCGGTTGCAAAAACTGCTCCCGGGTATGTCAGGCTGTTGAGTTGCAGTGAGCTGTTTCTGGGAATGCTGTGACTGTAACAGCTTCCAGCAGCAGGGAGAGGGGACAGGCAGTGTGGCATCACCCATGGGGCTCACTCTCTGCATGCCGAGCAGGATGGCCAGGATCAAAGAGGGAAAGGGAGGGGGTGTCTGTGCCAGATTTGCAGCCCCAGTGTGCTGCAGCCCAAAGGTGGGTCTTGCTCCTCCAGCCCCCAGCACAGCACAGCCCCAGGAGGCACGAGGCCTCTTCTCCTGGGCGTTCCCAGTCGGCTGCTGGGCATCAGCACTGGGAGGGAAACCACAGGGATGAGAGGAAGCTCTCAAGCCAGGGTGGAGTGAAACTGTGGGCAGGGAAAGCTGCTCCCATGGCTGGCCTGGACCAAGCCCCCTGGGTGCCATCTGGGGATGTACTGAGAGCACCCGGTACCCCTGGACAAGGACTTACCTGCAGGAGTATCCTCTGCTCCCCATCGCTTCTGGGGAGTATGGCTGCCACCTTCTCGTCCTTCTCCCCATCTCTCTTGCTCTGCTTTCTCCTCTAGTTTGAGCCACTTCAAAGCATTCCTGAGAGCTGCTTGTAACTGGGAGCCTGGTGGGTGTTTCAGCAGCACAGAGCTTTGGGCTGGACAGCCTCTGCTGGTGTGTGCGGGCCTCAGCTTGGCTGGGATGTGTGGGGAGCAGGCGGTGGCAGCGGTGGTTTGAGCTCACCATGGTTTGGCCTTTCACACCTCCTTAGTGCAGCACTGGGTCCCCTTCCTCCCCGCAGAGGTGGTAGGGGGCTGGTGAGAAAGGGAACTCCCTGGTGATGTGATTCAGGGCTCTTTCCAAAAGAGCATCAAAAGTGGGTTTCTCTCAAAACCCACCCAAGAGTGAGTTTCTCTCAGCCCTTGATCTGCACATCGTGTTCAGCTGCTCCAGAGAGCACAGAGCCTTGTGTCTCCCACTCCCAGGGCATGCAGCACACAGGAACCCTATGGAAAGGAAAACCCCAGACGAGTGTCTTTGTGCAAAGGTGCTCTTGCTAACCCCTGGGAGCACAAGCAATGCTTGTGAAACGTTGCTATGATGTGGCTAAGCTGCAGGCAGGGAGACAGGCAGCAGGCAGGGCATGCAGGGGTGATCAGTGGCTGGGGCCAGGAGTAAGTGAGCATGGTGTGTGCCTTCACCTAGGGTGATGGGGGTGTAGTGTGGGATCATAAACACAGCCACTCAAGCATGAATGGGTTGTGTGCTGTGTGGGACCCCAAAGCTGCGTATTTGGTGGTGTTTCTGATACACGGCTCTGGTGTGAAATACAGGATGGGGAAATAGATGGGTTGAAGGGCTGATCTCAGGCCTTCTCTACAGGTTCCGCCTTAGTGCATGCAGGTAAAGCTGCTCAGCTGCAGCAGTGTGGGAGGGAATCCTAAACCCATGGAAAACTGTGCTTAAGGAGGTTTTGGGCAGAAAAGTGACAATATCACCAGGTCACACTGATGCTCTAGGTCCATGGTGCACCATGGATTCAAAGGGTGAGCTGCTTGGCTCACACTGGTCCTTGCCAGCACATGAGCAGGCTGTGCCAGCTGATGTACTCCAGAGGTCTTGCAGGGCCTGTGGCTCTGGCACCACTGTGCTGGTGAGGATTGGAGCAGGGAGCAGATCTCAGCCTGGCCTGGGCTCCCCCAGCCATGCAGGCAGCAGGACAGCCAGGGCCCTGGCTTTAGTGACTGACTGAAAGGTGACTCAGATGAAAGCAGATCTGTGCAGCGCTGGGGGGCACGTCCCAGTCCCTGTTCTGGCCCCAAACATGCTTTTAATTAATACTCTGCTGTGGGTGGGAAGAGCTGAGCCCTGAGCTGAGAGTGGGGCTGCTGGCTGGGAAGAGGGCACACCAGGGCGGGTGGGAATAGGGCCTGGCCTCTTCTCTGGGGGCTGCTTTCCCACAGCTGCTGGGGCTTGGCATGCCCTTTTAGGGTCTCCTCTGCTCAGCCAGAGCGCAGGCTTTCTTGCACAGAACGGTGTTTTCCATCCAGGATCCTGTCTCTTGGGAAGGCATTGAAGGTGAGAGGTGATGCTGTAGGTCTGTGTTTGGTTCACTGCCAGCTCTGGGGCAGCGAGGGTCTTCCTCAGTCTCTGTACAAGGTACCGGTCTGAGATGGTGCCTGTGGGTGCTGGTATAACACAGCCTCCTATAACCTGCTGGTTCCTTTTAATCTGATTTACCCATCTCTCACACATTCCTGCAAGCTAATACTGCATAAAAAGCCTTAGTGCTAAATTAATTTGTTTCCAGGCATCCTTCTCCAGTGGGTTTGGCTCTAAGAGCTGTGCTCTGGGACTGCTGTGATTCTCCCTTCTGCCCTTCTCCCAGCCTTGCTGGGTTGCTTTGGTGGCAGTGGCCTGGAGATGGCTCTCCTGTCTTTCCTTAGCAGATGGCTCTTTTCACTAGCCCAGATCTTTCTACAATGCCTGAATTGTTAATGCTGTGGGGCCTCTTACCTATTCTTAAAGCAAAGGAAAGGTCTGCAGCACCCCAAGCAGTGGGATTTTGGTTACTGATGTGGTGACAGTATGGGTGTAGCTGTGATGGGACAGGAGGACTGATCTCCCAGGTAAATGATTAATGTCACCTTTGAAATGGCACTGTGAGACCTCATCTTTAGAGTTAAGTCGTGACAATGATGATGATGAGTAGGCAATTGTAACACCTGGCTGCAGTGAGTGGCATGTGTGAGGCAGGGCCCAGCAGCAGGCAGCTGGGATTGCTGGAGGTGCTGAATACCAGGGAGGAAAAGCTCTTTATTAACCCACTGCTTGAGCATTCTTAACCTGTCAGTTACAGATCCACTATAGGTATATTTGTGTGTACATGTTTGTACAGAATTTATCATGGTTTTATACATCATGCTGCTCACCTCAATGATCTAAGCAGCAAGGAGACAGCCTCTGTTTGCAACACTGCTTTGTGGAGGCTCTGCAGGCAGCGGCCTTCAGGCTAAATGCAGCAAGATAGAGCAGCAGCAGCAGCTACCTGGGGAGGACTCCTGGGCTGAGCAACAGGAAAGGGAAGAAGTGACCCTGTGTGTGAATGGTGGGGATGTGAAGGGCTGCTGGTAGGGAACGTGCTTGGGTCTTTTTTTCTTTCTTATTTTTGATTACAAGTTACTCTTACAGACATGTAGCAGGGCAGAGGGATTGGGGCTGCTCTCATCACTCTCGGCTGCCTTGTCTGTTGCAGGTTTCTTGGCATCCCTGTTATTCCTAGGAAACAGCAGATAAATGCCTGACCCATTTCTTTCCAGTGCGGTTCTCACAGCTGCACACCTTGTTTTACGAGCCAGGTTTCTTTCTCCTCTGGCTTGCAGCACCTCACACATGTGGAACACCTGATGAGGCATTTACAGTCTGTGTGATTCTACCTCCTGTTCGATCCCACTACCCTCACCCAGCCTTGGCATCCAGGGACACGTCCCTTCTTGCCCTGCCTTTGCTGATGGCTGTTGGTCTGCCCTTAACCCTCCCTTCTGCTGTCAGTGCCCCACTGCTTGTGTCCCTACCTGCTGCTGACCCCTGTGGTTTGCTGCAGATTTTACCCTGAGTTTCTTGTTCAAGCTTTTACCTTCACCCTGGATGCTCTGTAGGAACCTGTTGTGACGGGTGCTAGGCTCATGTAACAGTCCATGGTCCATGCAGGTCCTCTCTCAGGGAAGGGTTTGGGTTTCAGGGGCTGCAGCCTCTGCAGACAGTTGTGCTCACAGCATGCTCTGTGCTGCTTGCAGCCCACTCCTGGCTGCCTGCTCCTGCCTGGCCAGCAGATGCATTCCTACATTTGTCTGAGGCCTTTCAAGGTATGAAGCATTATCCATTTCCTGATGGCTGCTCTTAAATCTGCTGGAATTGCTGTTCATCTCCATTTTAAACACAATCCCATTGCGGGCACGGCTCATCTCTTGCCTGGCAGCACAGGTAACACTTCCTGACACCACTGTCTTGAATTTGGCTTGCCCTGGGGCAGGAGCTCCTTTGCTGCCTGCCCTTGTGCTCTCTTCTTCGATGGATGACCTGAAGCCCCCCAGCAGAGCAATTCCCATGCTGCTGGGGTGAGGGAGGACATTTCTCATGCAAGTGAAGGCGCTTCCAAGGTCCAGCATACCATAATGCTGAGTAGGAGCAAGTACGTAGTTAGGGAAGTATGTCTGGGTCAACACATGTCTTCTGTTGCCTTAATGATCTCAGAAGTACTATATCTATGTTCTGTTGGCTTCTCCACGTGGTTCTTACAGCTGTAACTAATGGACAGTTTGTTAGAGAGCAGGGATGGGTTGTGTTGCGAGTGCTGCTCTTGGGCTTGGGGCTGTACGGCTCGACCCCAGCATCGTATGGGCAATAGGGAAGGTCCTGATAGGCACTGAGTTCCATCTTGGGAACAGACACCTGAGAAAACATAGGGGACATTTCTTGCTCTGCCCCAGGTTTTCTGTAAATCCTAGGTAAAGGTATTTGTGCTTCTGTTACCCTTTGATTTCAGATAAGGATCTGTTGTGTGGGTCTCTGTCCAGGGCTCATTTCTGCTTTACCATCAGGGTGGCAATCAGCATGTTGGATAGAGCTGCACAGTGGTGTGGGTTAAGGCTGCTGGTGGTGCTTGGCTCTGGGATTCTGTCCCTGTGCCACTCACTTGTGTAAGTTGCAGCAAGTCACAGGTTCACCCCATTTCTCTGTCTTTGAGATGTTAGTTTGGACCTTGGGCAGGTCCCTGTTTGATATCAGGGGTGAGGTGTGAGGGTCTGTATCTCTGTACCTTCCTCAGAAGCACCTGATGCTGCCCAGTCCTTGCGCTGTTGTACCAGCTCCTCTCTGGCTCTACCCAATCTGTAAGCAAAGAGCTTTCAGGATCTTCTAATCTCAGCAGTGTTGAAAGGAGCGCATTGTGCTGCTGGTACCCCCCTGCCTGCCCTGGGAAACTCATCCAAGACCATGGAAGTGCTTTTTCCTTCCCAGGGGTGTTTTTTTGCAGACCACTCTGTTACTGGTGTTGTTGTGACAGTGCTGCTGGGACCCCAGCTCTGGTCATTGGTTTTGGGTGATGATTGCTGGGGGTGTACCTGGAGACAAGGTCCTGCTGACTTGTGCAGAGACAGAGCAAATTGCCTGGGGCTGCACAAGCCATCAGCTGAGATCTTCCCCTTCCCAGTCCAGAGGCCTGTTACCTTGACTACGCTGCCTGTAAAAAAGAGGCTTTTTGAGCTGCTCCAGCTGGGCCTTTGCAAACCTGCACCCTACAAAGAGCACTCCAGAAACTCCCTGCTGCTTTTTTAGCACATTTGTGGAGGGGACTCCTGCTTAAGAAGCATCTAGGTTGGCTTCACAAACCGCCTGAATGCCTTCAAGAAGTAGGTACCTGCTGCTGCCCGATGACTGAGGTCCCTGGACTGACTTTGCAAGACCCCGGGAAGTGGAGGCTGTTGTCATTCTGCATTTCAAGCATACAGCAGCAGCTGTATTCCAGCAGTCTCAGTCACTGGTTTCCAGTGGGCTACAGGCGGACATCATTATCCCTAGAGCCTTCATCTCTGACTTACAAGTGACTCATCCCCATCCCCAGAGGTGCGTGGGTCTGGGAATGGGGTGCCCGCATCTGGGAACGGGATGCCCGTGGGCCGGGATGAGCTGCGGCCAGCAGGTCCCAGGGCAGGACAGGGCATGGTGCTCCCCCCGGGAAGCGGCGATGCTGGGATGCGCACCGGGATGCTCCGGCGGTGAAGGGGGTAAATCCGAGTGCCAGGACTGGCAGCCGCGCCGGTGCCGTTAGGTGGCGGTGTCCGCTTCCCTGCTGGATACGGAGCGTGGGGAATGCGGGGCCCCAAACCTCTGCCCGCGATCGCATCTCTCGTTCTAAGCCCCAGCGCTAGCGGGTCCCCCGGGAACTCCCCGTGGAACTGGAGCTTCACCTCTGAAAGAAGGCACTGGACTGAGGTTGTGTTCGGCTGTAAGAAGGCAAATAACTACTAAATAACTGCTGAGGATTACAGCAGAGGATAGGAAATTCCAATATGTATGTGCATGGAGGGATTTATCCAGGTTGGAAAACTCCTGGGCAAATCCAGGCCGGGTTAGACGAGGGCTGGAGCAACCTGGTCTAGTGGAAGGCGTCCCTGCCTGTGGCAGAGGGTTAAAACTGGATGAGCTGTAAGGCCCCTTCCACCCAAACCAGTCTGGGATTCTGTGATTTTATCCAATGAAAATAGATGCTTCTCACTACAATACTGAAAGCATCTCTGTGTACCGCTCCTAAACAGATCCACTTTTTGGCACAGCTTTTATTTACTAGTGAGTCAGGGCTTAAACTGCACGGGGAAAGAATGATCTCGTGCCAATTAGAAGCTGGGCTGTTGGAGTCCTTTTCCTGCTCTGTATCCTTGTGTAAATCATTTAACACGTGTGCTCCTACTTCCTATATGGAAAATGAGGTAGATACTTTCCGCTTCTCATAGGAGCTTCAGGAGTTCCTATGAGAGCTCCTCATAGCAGAGACAGCTGTGAGGGATTTGTCATGATAAAGCTGGGAATTTGACCCCTTTGAGATGCCGGCACTTCCATGCAGGGCTGGGATGAGGCTCCCTATGGGGTGGTGTCCTGGGTTTGGCTGTAACAGTTATTTTTCTCCTTCTTAGTAGCTGGTGTTTTAGACTTCAGTCTGAGAACAGTACTGATAGCACACTGGTGCTTTTAGTTGTTGCTCAGTAACGTTTACTCTGATCAAGGACTTTTCGGGCTCATTCTCTGCCAGTGAGGAGGGGCATGGAAAGCCGGGATGAAGCAGAGCCAGGACACTTGACCCCAAGTAGCCAACGGGGTATTCCATACCACAGCACATCATGCCCAGTATAGAAACTGGAGGGAGTTACCTGGAAAGGACCAATCACTGCTCAGGTTGGGCTGGGTATCGGTCTGCGAGTGCTGAGCAGTTGTATTTTCTCCCCTTATTTTTCCCCTTATCATTATTATTACTGGTGGCAGCAGCAGTGGTTTGTGTTATACCTTAGTTACTGGACTGTTCTTATCTCAACCCATGAGGTTTACATTCTTTCCATTCTCTTCCCCATCACTCCTGGAGCAATGGAGGAAGAAGAGGGGAGTGCGGAAGCAGCTGCATGGTTCTGAGATACTGGCTGGGCTTAAACCACTGCAGGTGGAAGCAGTGGCTGGTCCTAAATGGAGATGTAGGGCTGGGGAGTTCACACTGGATCCTGCAGAGCATGGACCAAATAGTAAGATCCTGGGATTTATTCCCGAGCCATGAAGTCTGTCCCCCAGTCACTGTAGGCGTGGAAAGTGCAGGCAGAGCTCCCTCCTGAGGGAGTGCAAAACAGTGCCATGTTCACAGCTGGAGCACCACCAAACACCACCTTACACGTCCTTCTCTGCTCCATTCACCAGCAAGAGCTGACTGTCCTCTCTATTCATCAGGGAGATGGAAGGGAACATAAACCCCTTTGTCCTTCCCCACTGTCTTCTGATGGTGACCTTCAGATGAATATGACAACCTCCTGGTCTGGATCCTGCCAGTTTGCCCCCTTATTTCCTCCCTGCCTTCCCCACCCTGAAGCATTTAGCAGTTTTAATGTATTGATTTCCTTCTCCTGTGTGGCTTCTCTTGGTTCTATGAGATCAATGGGACTTGGAGCAACAAGGCTGGAGTTGCCACTCCAGAGACGTTCACCAGGAGGGCTCGTGATGACTGATTTATCAGGTTAGTGGCAATGCAGGCAGATGAGCTCTTGGCCCAGGAAGGTGTAGCCTTCAGCACACAAAATATTGTGCATTTCTTTCCTCTCTCACATTCTTTAGTCCATTCAAGGAGAACTGATCAATCTGAGTATCAGCTGGCTAAAAAGGGCTGGTTGACCTCTGTATTGACAGCAGCTCTCCAGGGAAGGAAGTCTGGTTGACACTGTCATGGCTGGGGTGCAGTTGGTTGTGTTTTGGGGTGATGTTGCTGGGTTTTTTTTCCAGAACACGTGAAAAATTCCCAGTTGTTGGAGAGGGAAAATGGGCTATGGAAACTGTGTGTGGTGCTCTCAGCTGAAACACACCCTAGGGAAGGTGTATCCTCTGTAAGAGGAACAGTAGTATTGGCCATGAACCAGAAAACCCTTCCCTTTCCAATCCCAGTGCAGGAAAGACCTGAGTGCTGTAGGCAGCATTTCCATCCACAAAAGTTAGTTTTGGTTCCTCTTTTTGTATCTCTCCACCCCTTGGAACACCCCCTGCAGTGGCCTGTTTAAGTGCAGGTGGTGCCCTGGGGGGGTCTCCCCTTTGCTCACCAGTTTTTGTCCAGCAGACTGGTGGTGCTGGGCTCTGTACTGGGGCTATTCACTGGCTGTGCTGTAGGAACATGGGGGATATTGCTAGATCTTGTGTGGTACCCTCTGTGTCGGCTGAGGTGTGTGGTTTGGATGCCTTCTCCCAGCCTTGCTCCAAAATGATACAGGAGGTATGTCATGGGATTGGTCTTGGCTTGGTGGAGATACACACATGTGCACCCAGGGCTGTACAGAAACTGGGGTGCTAAAGCAGGCCTTTTATCCCATAGTTGATCTCCCCGTTGGTTAAGACCCACCTCTGGTGTCCTCTACTCATTTCTGTTGCTGCTCTACAGCACCCCTCACTGTCTTGAGGCTACTCAGAGAGTGGGGCCCTTTGTCTGCAGCTGGAGAGGAAACTTAATCTTGCCCTGTACAAAGGTAAGAAGCTGACAGCCAGCAGCACAAGGACCAAGGGGTGGAGGAAGGGATGTGCAACAGTGGGGGATGCTGATGTGATGTGGAGCTAAAGTGCTGTGAGGCAACTGCATGGATGGGAGTACTGCAGACCTGGGGGGAAGAAAAGATGGACTATTTTGGGAAAAAAAGGAGCCAAGAGGCAGAAGGAGGGGTATTGGAAGGACTCTGCAGCAGCAGGGGTGGGGACTCATCTGAGCTCCCCCTTTCTTGGCTTGATACCTTCCTCCCCCTCCTCTCGCTGTGAACAGCATTTCCTCTTGCAGGCCAGCAGAGACCCAGACCCTGCTCCGTCTCTGGTGAAGCTCAGGCTTGCCTGTTCAGGCAAGCTTTGCTCATCTCCAGACCCTGTGCATAGCAAGAGGAGGTTTGTTTTGCTGTTGGTCAGCCACAGAGTGATGCAGATCCCTCTGTGTATCTAAACAACAGCAGACAGCATGGTCCCCAACCCTCTGCATTGCCAAGGGTTCAGCAGACAGCACTAAGCAGCTATCAAAGCTGAGCAACTTAGTCCTTTTCTTTACTGAACTTTCTCTTGTCCAAGGCTGCCTGTTGCATTGCTGACCACCGGAGCCCTGTTCCTGGTGGGAGCCTCTCTGTGCCCTGGCAGCAACATAAACCATGGGAAATCGGATCCTGTGTTGGATGCACTGTTCAAAGGCACCTTGGTTGTGCCCAGGACATTCTGCTGACAGACTTTCCCATGGAATAAAAAGTGCTGGCTGCTGACACACAAATGTGAGCTTTTACTGTCAGATTTCACTGCTGCTGGTTTATAGTCCAGAGGGCATGGTGGGGGTAAAAGCAAGGATAGCTTTAGGGCACAGAGGGTGTATGAACTTGAGCGAAAGTTCATGTCGTGTTTTGAGTTGAAATTGGGGGATGCTGCTTTTCCAGCTGCAATGATACCTGCAACCTTCAGGAGCTGGGAAGGAAGTGGGACTGTTCCCTACTTGCTTCTGGCTGTCTGAGTTACTCCAACTGCCTCTCATGCTTCCTTCTCTGCTTAAACAGTAATAAACCATGTAGGTCAGCAGTGTCTGTGGGATGCATAGAGTGTGGCAAGATGTGTGAGGATGGCTGAGATGGCGCATGAGGCTTGGAGGCACCACCTCTCCCAAAGCCAATGTACCTCAGCTAATCCCACCTCTGACTGCCCAAGGTCCTCAGCTCCCAGGGACTGGTGCACGTTTCCTTCCAATGGCTTTAGATCTTGGCTCCCAGGTCCCTCACTTGCCTTTTCATTGATGGTTTAAGTATTTTTCCTGTCTGTAGGAAAATGAACTAATGTGAAGGGCTGCCAATATCTGTAAAGCTGCTTTCTGAGGCAAGCTGCTGCTCACAAATGAGATTTGTTTTAAAGCAGATATGTCAGATCCATCATCAGAATAACCCATCAAAATATCCCCTTCATAGCACTCTCATTCATATTGCATGGACCTGAACATTAAAGACAGTTTCAGTCCTTTTTCTTGCTTGGAAAAGAAACTGCTTAAAAAAGCAACCAGAAACCTGGTGTTTTCCAGCAGAGATGCAGAATTTGCTCTGTGGGGAGCTGGTCTCTCTTGGGAAGTGCTGGAAGTGGCCATTCAGATTCAATACCCTGCTCATCAGCTGTATGTGTTATGATCAGGAACATCTTAGCTTGCAAGGACTTTGTTTTCCATAAAATACAAAGTTTCCCTTTTAATATTGAGAGTTCAGGGCAGATTCTGGTCTGACATGGGCTGTCGGAGCTCCAGCAGCTGGAAGCATATTCCCTGGCAATCCTTTTGCGCTTGGCGTCTTCCTGGGGTTAGATAAACATCCTTGTTTTACAGATGGGGCTGGGACATGCAATCTGCAAACTGCTGGTAGTCCCTTGCAAGATGCAGAGCTGCACCAGGAGCTCTGTGATGTTGGGATGGGATGGGAACCACCCTGGGCACAGCAAAGCTGCTGGGATCCTGATGTGGGCTGTGTGCTATGGCTTCAGCTCAGTCCAGTGCCTGCTGTTGCTGAAGTTGTTGGGAGCTGAGTCAGACACAGCAAGAAGCTAAGCTGGGCTGGGATACCTACACAGTTAGCCTCAGGAGTTCTGACTTGCTTGTGTGGCTCCACCTGATGTCTTTCACCTCTTTGTGCCTTCCTAATCTCCTCTTACAGATGTGATTCTCCATGGGTTCAGGATGCTGCAGGAGCTGGACCTGCACACCCACTGCAACCAGGTTTTTCTCTCTAGGAAGGAGTAGGAGTTGAGGTTTATCTCCATACTGGCAGAGAAAGGAGGATGCCACATCTCTGGTAGCTGCTGGGGGCTGGGTGCAGTGGGAAAGTGGAAAAGCAGGACACAGGCCTTGAGGAGCTGTGTTTCATGGGCTTGCCTTAAAGATTTCCAGAGGCCCTGGGTAAGGAGTGGCAATAGATCTGGGACATACATAACAGCCCCTTGCCCTTCAAGTGCTTTCTGACACTGCTTTTCTGGCCACAAATGGTGCATCAGGCTCTAATTCATGGGAGCTTCTCTTGACTCTCAAGCTGAGAAAGTGCTTGCTCTATGTGGGCTTGACTGCAAGGAGCTCCCAGCTCTGAGTGTGAGGGGCAAGGGAAAGGAAGCAAAACCACAGATAACACATTGTAGAGCCCTTCCTTTGCTGGGCTGGGAGATTTTCCTGTCCTCAAAATTGAGCTCCTGGAAGCTTGATGAGAGATGCTCTGGCTGCTTCTATGGGGCTCCCCAATGCTGCAGCTCCAGGTAAGCTGCACGACTCCCTCAGGGGAAGCACCTGAGCGAAATGCAGACCAAGTACATCTTGTAAATGCCCAACAGGTCTAGTTATTGGAGCTGCAAATTCGTCCTTGGGTGACTGCTTGTGGGCTGGGGGAGCCCTTGAGATAGAAGAAAGGTAGATATCCAGTCTCTCTTTGGATGTGGCTGAAAGTTAAAGTTATCATCATATAAAAGATCAGCAGTGGTAATGAGATGCAAAGAGGTCCTTGTCTTTGGGAATGGGAACTTTTAAGGAAGCATCAGACATTGTCGAAGTCTAGAATGGTGTATGGCTTGGGATGCTTGCCCCTGGAAGATGTCCAGTTCATCCCTGTAACCATCCTTCTGCTGTGAAACATGAACTCTGGTCAGACCTCCCCAGCAAACCCCTGCCTGTGCCTTGGGGTGCAGAGGCTGTGGCTGTTTCCTTCCTTTTGCTTTATTCCTTTGTCAGCTTTCCTTGAGTTTTGCCAGCTCTTCATCCTTATCAACTAGAAGTTTGCTGGATGTAGCAAGAAAACTGTGTTCAAAATGCTTTTTTAGTGCCTAGTTTAGGGAAATAAAGGGAAGTGTTTGATAGTACCACTATGCCTCTGAGTAACACACATCATTAGAGGTGTGCAGAGGAAGACCGCCTGGTTCTTGGGATGGGGATGGCTTGTCTTCACTTTCTCAAGTCCGCAGGTACTTGACATGTCTGGCATTCAAGAACTGGCCTGGACTGTTTCCTGCTTTAGCAATTGGAAACAATCCAGCCAGTTATAGAATCAATCACAGAATGGTTTGGGTTGGAAAGGACCTTAAGATCATCCAGTTCCAGCCCCCTGCCATGCGCAGGGATGCCTCACACTAGACCATGTTGCCCAAGGCTCTGTCCAGCCTGGCTTTGAACACTGCCAGGGATGGAGCAGCCACAGCTTCTCTGAGCAGCCTGTGCCAGTGCCTCAGCACATCACTACAGTTTCTGCAAAGCTCACCTTCTGGTTTGATGGATAACACTGATCCTTGTTCAACTCCCAGGCTTTTGTGCATTCATGTGGGTAGGGAAGACTATGGGGAGCTTGTGCTGTGCTGGGATGCACAAGAAAGACAGCAGGAATATTTGCTATGCTGTGGAGTGCTTGATTCAAAGTTTTAGTAAGAAGCTTAGCATTACATAGGAATGACCATGGAAATCATGGCAGGTTGTAGCTGGTCAGCATGTGCAGATGAGGTAGGGTGGGAGCAGTAACAGAGGAGGAAGGGGTTTCTTTGAACCCGGTGAAGTGTCTTCACAAGTGCACTTCCAGGAGTTTGACTTGTGCTGATGTTGTCTACTGCTCTGCCAGGACAAGTGATGGTGTCTGTGTTCTTGTGCTGTTGTGAAGCTGACTGTAATCAGCTCATGGCTGACTGAGCTCAGAGACCAAGAGCTGCACAAACCTGCATTTTCTGAAGCAATCAGCAAAGCTGCTGAGCGATGCAAATCAAAGTGACAGCCAAACCAAGACATGTCCATTAGAGACATGCATGCAGGCTTCATTCTGGGAGTGCACCAACGTGACCAAAAGTGAACCTGAGTGTCCCAAATCTAACGTTATCCTCAGAAGACCAAGAACAATCTGATGCTGTTGCTGGTGTGTTTGTATCTCAGCTAATAAGCAGCTTGGCATGGCTGGTGAGGCTGTTTCTTGTCCACAGAACAGACATGGGACAGTCCCTCTCTGAGAGGTGCAGAGGGAATGTGATGCAAGAGACTTTTGGTGGTAGGATGTCCCCCAGCCACTTCACCCTGAGAGACAGCAGGACATGAACGTGTCCCATGGGCAGGGCGGAGAAATGGGTCCAAGGCTTTGTTCAGATGGGCCTCATCAAAGCTGCCAAACACCAGCTTTTAGCCACATCTGATGTGAGGGTGCTGTAGTTGTGCAAATCCTCTGGCTTCCATCTGTGTGTTAAGCTTGGATGGAGGTGTTTAATGAAGACAGGATGGAGGTTTCACTGAAGAGCAGGACAGCACAGAGTGGAGTTTACAAGTGAGCCCTGACATTCTGCCTCGCTGCTCCTGCCTCCCCTAAATTCATGGATTAGAGGAGATAGATGAGGTGAGCAGATTTTGGTGTGAATGTGGCTGGCAGCAGACACAGATCATGGATTAAACATGTGCATTGCAAGAAAGGGGCTTTCTTGATGCAGACATAGAGGCCTGCTGTTGCTGTGCAGCCCTATTCATCCCCAACTCTGATGCCAACATCATTATCAATGTGTTGATATGAAGCTTGGCTGCAAAATGGCTCATCCTCTTGAAGGTTTTTAAGCAAGTCTGTAGCTTTACTAAATACTCCTTTTATTGTGCTGCCAGGGACTCTCTTAGAGGTCAGTAAAGGAGGTGGCCCGTTTGGCCACAGTGATAACTGGACTGGAGGTTCAATTCCACATGTCTTAAATCTGTTTGCAGGCTGGCAAATGACCAAGTAGGCACCTCGTTCTCCAAGTAATGGATTGCTCACATGCAAATCAGGCTCTAGCTGCTTCCACAGTGCCTGGTTTACCAGAGCCAGGGAATGACGGGGATGGGGACAGACCAGTCCTGCTTCTGTACTGGGTCACCATCCTTGGCTCTGAGTGTGCACCCAGAGCCACTCCGGGGCGTTAGCACATCTCTGCAGTGTATGGAATAGCTGTCCATGCTCCAGCTGGCAGGCAAGCCTCTTCCAAGTTACAAACAACCTCTGTGGAAAAAACTTGCTTGGAAACCGCTTGCAGAAGTGGAGCTGGAGCTGCAGATGGGATGCCCCTGGCAGGGAACATGCAGACATGTGCCTTGGGGATGGAGCTGGTGGCAACGGAGTGATTAAGGGTCCTTCTTGTAGGAGGGTGTTGCTGATATGTCAAGGCACGTGTTTCTGTAGAGGAGCACTCCCTGGGGATCCAGGCACTGGATCAAGGCAGTGGAGCAGCTTTATTCGACTCTCAGGAATGCTGTCTGTTGTTAAACCAACCGAACTGGGGTACTGGTGTGCAGGGGGATTTTCAGTGGAAAAGGAAGGTACGTAAAGACAGAGCTCTGGCAGGGCTGGCGGTTTATTTCCTTTTGTTAACATAAACATGGCTGTGTTCTGCCCCATGGATACTTGTCTGGGAATAGCAGTATCCCTTGAGCTTATAGCCATTGCCAGTCCCTGCTGAAGGAGAAGGGCTGATGCTTAACACACGCAGTGCTTTCCTCCTGCCATTCCTTTATAAGGAAAAACATTTCAGATTTAGTTTCTACCTTATTTTAACATCTTCTAAACAAGAGCAGTTTAATTCTGCTGGTGGAACATTGAGTCCAACACTCCCTGACCTGCTGTGGTTATTATAGGCACTGGCATTGCAGATTAAGATGAAATATTAACAAAAGGCTGAGCTCACTGGACAGCAGTGTGTATCATGGGGTAGAATGGCAAGTGAGCACAGTATGAGCTTCTTGTGGCTTGGCTTGGTATAATGACAGTGGCCACATCTCATCAGAAAGGGGACTTGCCCTGTTCCCCTTTCCCTGCTGGGCTTGGCTGCAGGGGCTGCAAACAGAGGACAGGCTGTGTATGGGGAGATATAACCCACCCCTGTCTGTCACTGCAGGGAGCAGGTCCAGCTCTGCTCATTCAGGACACTTGGACTCCGCTTCGCTCATTTAGAAACAAAAGGCTCAGAGCTAATTGCCCGGCAGCCTGCAGTAAGATGCTTTGCACAACCACCCAGAGAAGGGCTGTCCCCCACACTGATGGCAGCGCAGAGGCTGCTGAAGCGTCTCTGAGTTTTGCCCTATTCCAGGACCCCCAAACTCAGCCGCCTCCAGGGTTTTGCTGTCCTGTTTGTTGGGGAATTGCCAGCAGGGAGTTTCTATTCCCCTCATGCTGCTGCTGGAAATCTCCTCCTCTCTCCTGCCTGGCTCAGTGCCGTCTCTCCCTATGGCTGGTGCTCTGCCCCCAGCGTGCTCGTGGGCCTCTTTCCTATTTAGGGCAATCACTGGATGGCCCCTGCGCTTGGCCTGCTTGCAGCACGTCTGCCAGCTGATTGCTCTTCGTTTTTAGATCCTCTTTTGTTTCTGTAGGCTGAACTCCCCAGCGTGTCGTCGTCCCCCCCCCCCCCCCCCTGG
>NDXB01016570.1:270603-288692 GCA_002631895.1 Agapornis roseicollis
CCCCCCCGCCATGTGTGCTGGCTGCGGCTCATGCCGAGGGATGGCTTTTGGAAAGCTGCGCTGGGGCAGGCATGGATAGGGGGAAGCCCAAGTGTTGACCTGCTCTAGATGAGGCTTGGTGTTGACAGTCTCTTCTAGCAGACAGGGTGAGCCTGAAGATGGTGGTGACAGCATCAGGTCCCTCCTGAAGTGATCTCAGCAGCAACAAGTGCCCTGCGGAAGGGAACTTGCAGGCATTGGGCTGTGCATGGGTGAGAGTGGGGCAGAAGTGGTTGAGCATGTGAAAGGGAAAGGAAGTCAAAGGAAATTTCCCTAAAAGCTATCATGTTGAATCAGTTTAGTTTGGTCTTTTTAATCTCAAATCAACTGTACAACTTCCCCTCTTTGGGTCCAGGCTGGCCTATCTCTTTCCCATTTGCATTCCCCGATCCCAGGAGTTTAATGGCACCAATCCTGCCTGTGTTGGACCTGTCAAGGTATCCTGGGCAGCAGAAGTGCAGGTGGTGGAGCTGAGGGCATGGTTTCCCTGGCCAGACCATCACAGAGTGATCCTGGGGCACCCCATTCCCATCCACAAGGGGATGGGAGCACACAGCCGATGCATGCTGGTAGGGATGCCTACCTACTTGTGCACCCTTCCCAACCCTCTGTGGTGGAGCTGGAGCAAAGTGGAAGCCACCAGCAGTGCTTGGTGCTGTGTGGATGCTGCTGGCCACACCTCAGCATCCCCGCTGGTGCTTTCGCTGCCATTTGCCAAAGCTTTGAAAAGGAAAGGAAAATTGTGATCATTCTTCCTTTCCTTCCTTTCCTCCTGCCCTTGTGTCCTCCTCCCACTGTGTCCCAGCTGCCTGGAGGAAGTGGAGTGGGTGTGGGGCTGGGAATTGTTCTTATCAAACGGGTTGATGTCAGAAAGGAATAATAATAATAAAACACTCCTGATGGTGTGCAGGAGCTCAGGAGTTACTGCTGCTCCCGAGGCCTGACCTGAGGCCTCTGGTGCTTCCTGAGCCCTTACACAGACTTGTAGGCTCTTTGTGCTGCAGTTGATTTTGTTGTGTGCCTGAAACATCACAGAGAAGCTGGGAGAAAACGATGGGGGCTGGTGCAGGGAGCGGGAGCTGCTGGAAACCGCTCTCTGAGAAGCAGGGGCAGGTACAAGACAAGCAGGATTCCTGCCATGAGCCGGTATATTTATGACTGGAAAGGTTTGGGTTGAAAAGGTCGTGAGCAGGCAGCTGAGGGAGCAGCAGAGGCAGTAGCTCTCAAAGCCTCTTTTCCAGCTCACACTCTGCTCTGCAGCAGGGACAGGAGGGTCCCATGGGTGGCCCCTTGTGATAAGAGGGGGACGGTGAGCACTGGAGGAGTGCATGGGGATGCGCTGGGATGTGCATGGGGAGGTGGGACGGAGTGGGATTTGCACCCATGGGGCTGCTGTGGGGGTGTACTCAGCAAGGGGAGCTTATACTATGCCTGCCTCCTCCCTATGTGTGGGGATGGAGTTTCCAGCCCTGCCTTGGACACCACGTGAAAATGAGTCGTGCACATCTGGAAGCGGAGTGCATGCACATAGCTCTGCCAGTTTATTTACTCCTGCAAATTCTCCCTAATTAGGGGCTGTGGGGAAGTTTGCAGCAATGGAAGTAGCCTCGTTCCGAGGGGTTCAATCTTCTGGCTCACCCTCGCCTCCCCTTTTTGTCCCTACAAATATGCATGGGGTGGAAATTGAGGAGAGGTCTCTCATACCTTCAGGTCCAGGCGCTGCACTTTCTTCTGGAGTCAGATGCACCCTCAGCTGCATGGGAAGGCTTTGCAGTGGAAACATGCTGTGCCATGTGTGTGTTAAACTCATCAGAGGATAAGCAAGGTTTCTGAAGCCTCTTGGTGCTGTTAAAACATCTGTGCTGTCACACAAAGCTGCTTTTTGTGCCTGCTTGATCTTCATATTAAAATGCAGTAATTAATAATGAATAATTTTTAAAACCAGGAAAGTAATCAAGTCAGTTTTCTGCTTGGATCCTAGACTGCACCTCCCAGGGTCTTAGGAAAGTCTGACCTGAAACTAAATGAAAAGAATGAGGGCATGAGACTGCGTTTGTTTTAACTGCGCAAGGTTCAGGCAGATGCAGTCCCTGATCCTCTTCCCACTTCCTTCCCCTGCAAGTATCCCTCAACGTTTAATCAACACCATGGAGTTGTGCTTCCCTTCCTTTCCCTTCCCAAGCACAGAGGCTGCCAGCCGGCTCCTCCGGTGCCGTGCTCACCTCCTGGGTGTGCACTTGGCTGGGGCTGGTGCAATGCTCCTGGCCTGGGCTCGGGACGGCACTTCCCTTTCCAGGCCCTCGGCATGCACAATAGCCGGAATCACCGTCTCAGCGTGGAACACTTCAAGCTGGCCTCCAGCACCAGCATGAGGTTGGTGGGGCCCGTGGTGAGCTCATCCTCTGCACACAGATGACTGGATATAATGGGGCAAATTGCTTGTTGGAGTTGACGAGGGTTGGGTGCATAGGAAGGGGATTTGTTAGGTGCAAAGCTGTGCCCCTCCAGCATAGGCACGTGCTGTTGGATCTGAGCATGGTGAATGCTAACCTGCAGCATCCTCCCTGCAGGCAGTGGGACTGGGAGCCTAGCTTGGATCCCACCTCAGCACTGGTGAGAACCCACAGGGAATGTGCTGAGAACCATCAAGTATTTACACAAGTGGTGGGCAGGAAAGACTCGGCTCTGTTTACAGGTTAGCAGGGTGAGAGGATGGATGTTGGTCCTCTGCTTGCCCAGCTCAGTGGAACCACATGCAATGAATTCCCTTGTCCTGTTTGGGAATGAATCTGCACTCTGACATAGTGGAGTTAAACCTAAGATGAAGTTATGCATTGATCCCCTGCTGGAGGTGGAAGAGAAGAGGCTGCAGGGACCTTGTGTCTGCAGTTGTTCCACCTGCCCAGCTCTGTTGGGCCTCTCACTCTGGGGTTGTCCCAGAACACCGGGTTTGCTGTTTTCCCTGTTTGTGCAGTGAGTATCTGAGAAGCTGCAGGCTCAGGAACCATCTCCTTCCCCACATCACATTGTATTTCCTACAAGTAGCCATACCCCACCTCGAAACCCACTTGGCTTTCTATCCTTTTGATTTCACAGCAGTTCCTTTATATCTCCCATCACTAACTGTTAAAATCTTCTCATTTCCAGCTCATGTTGACCTGTTTGTGCCATAGCCATGTCTGAGTTTGGATTGGGCTTTTCTTTTGTTCCCTTAGTAACAGTGATCTTTGCCTGCAGCAGCTTTCCCCTGTAGTGCACCTACATGTGATGCTTCCAGCAGTCCCATCCCCTCTCCACCTTCATTTCTGCTTGCTGTTCCTGACACTGGGCTGCCAGGATGACTCAAGATGGAGCAGCAGTGATTTCTGCTTTGCTGCTGGCAGCATCTCACTGGTTTAGGAGTGCACTTGCTTTATCTGCATGGTGTTGGTGGCTTGCAGCCACACTGGGACCCACCAATGCTATAAGGTCCTTCACGGTGTTGCATTCTTCATAAGCAAAGACTTTATTGAACGCCCTTTAGGTACTGACCTCCCTTCATTCTTCCAGATTTCATCCTGTTTCTGTTTTCCAGGTTTCAAAGTTATCCGACCCTTTCTGTGCAGTACCCTGGCTCTGTGTCTGGAGCAGGGGCTGTGTAGCCCTGTGGCACTAAGGGATGAGATCTGGCCATGTTTCCCTTACAAGAAATTCAGTTGATTATCCAGAAATCTCAAAGCAACAAAGCTGGTTTGAATTTTCTAAGCTTTTCCCATGCTCTTAGTTTCCTTGCAAAGAAAGGGAAGTGTGACCAGCGCTGAAGTGTGGCCATCCTCACTGCATTTCCTTTGGAAGCAGGAAGAGCCTAAAGTCTTGGGAAAGAGCCTTTTTTTGTGACAATTCCTGAGTAATTGGCAGGTCTGGATTCATCTACATGAGAGCACGGGTGGAGGTGATGGGAACTGTGTCTCTGCTTTTCCTTCCCGAGTCCCCCCAACCAGTAACACTGGCACTTCCTGAGGAGCTGGGGGCTGGATTACCACCACAACCAGGTCTGTCTGCCTGCCATGTCTCTTACATGCCTCTGTTTCCCATCTGTAATGTGAAGATCATTGAGCTTCTTCCTGGTGGATTTGAAAACAGATTTCTTTGTGTAGGGGGGGCAGAATCACAAGAAGTCAGAAGGTGCAGGGAGCAGAGGAACAGAAGGGAAGGTAATTGCAACAGCCTTATTGGGGGGGGGGGGGGTTTGAAAGAAGACGTGGGACCCATCATTCCTTTCCCNCAGAAGGTGCAGGGAGCAGAGGAACAGAAGGGAAGGTAATTGCAACAGCCTTATTGGGGGGGGGGGGGTTTGAAAGAAGAGCTGTGACCCATCATTCCTTTGCCTTCAAAATCTGCCTTGTCTGGGTTATGATACATCTGTTTCTCCCTGTTACCCTGCATGGGTGCTGCCTGTCTGACCACAGCTGAGTGTATGACGCTGGCAGTGCTGCTCATGCTTTGGCTTTTGGTGATGCTTGTGGGGATGTTGGACCACTGCGGATGTTAGGGGTGGGTATCACAAGGTGCAAGAGCCTCCACACTGCACCTACCCAGAAAGGATGTTTTATCTGTGATCAACAGCAAGGTATCTGAACTCTCACTAGAAACACTGGGTGGTTGATAATAGTGTTTGGCTGTTCCTACCTAGTACTTTTGGTCACTAAGTCTCAAAGTATTTTATAGAAGAGGCCAGAATCAATGAAAAGGTTTGTTTTCTAACTAAAATAGGGAGATGTGCTGTGGATGAATTACTTGCTTTTGTGTCTGACACATTTAAGATTCAAGTAGCCACAATGACTCATGCCACCCTGTCTAACAGAGCTGACACTCATGATTGGGCAGATCATGAGAGTGATAACTACTGCATGGGTTCAGAGAACCCTGACTTGTGGGAGGAAGAAAGTCTGCCTGAAAAACTGCATTCTTAGTAGCTTGCAAGGAAACTGTATGGTGCTGTTTAAAATGCGTGTGGAGAGGAAAGTCCCTTTTCTCCTTAGCCTATCTTGATAAGGGACCTTCTAATGCTGATACCATCTCCTTGGGTTTTTTATTTCTCTAATGTTATTTTCCTCCCTGAAGTGACTTCCTAGGTCTGCCCTGCATCATGGTCCCCCATGTCTGTGTCAGGGCAGAGGCAGTGACCTCTGGAGGAGGTTGTGCTGTGATATGGAGAAGCACTCAAGGTACATCGCTGCCTGGAGGGCAGGAGAGGCCAGGGATGAGGTACCCAGGGGACAAGAGTTTCTTGCATCTGCCATGCTATCATGGCATTAAGCTAGTCGACCTTGGTGTTCATAACTAAGTCATCAGCAGATTTTACAGACTGTCTTTTCAGGGGCAGGAAATCACTTCTAAGCCAACAAAACAACTTTGCAGAAAGCTTATTGCTCATCTGAAGAACAGTAATGACAAAGGAAAATGGCTGAGCAGTCAGTGCCCTTGGCAGCCTGCGTTAGTAAGGAAACAAGAAGTATTTCCATTATCATGTAACGCAGCAAGGGAAGCCATTTGTTNTTCAGGGGCAGGAAATCACTTCTAAGCCAACAAAACAACTTTGCAGAGAGCTTATTGCTCATCTGAAGAACAGTGATGACAAAGGAAAATGGCTGAGCAGTCAGTGCCCTTGGCAGCCTGCGTTAGTAAGGAAACAAGAAGTATTTCCATTATCATGTAACGCAGCAAGGGAAGCCATTTGTTTAAAGCTTTCCTGCAGCCAGTGGTTTGCAGAATAAGGATTACATCTCAGACAGCAGCTGCTGTGTAAAGAATCCCGAAGGTCTCAGCTGACCAGGAGCTCTAGGTGAGTACCCTGATTACAATAAAACCAGTTAGAGAGACCCTTGGGTTTTGCTAGCAAGGGGAGCAGCAGGCACCAGAAGAGATGTGACCTGCTCTCTTTCTTTTGAAAAGCGAGTTCTCTCTCTTTGCTACAATCAAATCGAACATCCAATGACAAACACTTGTGAAATGTTGGGAGGGAGGGGCAGGAAAGCCAAGTAAGTGACTAAGAGACCAAAGAAAATGCCTGACGTGAGAGACAGAAGGAATAGAACCTGATGCGTTTATCAAAGGGAATGCAGGTGATGTGGTCAGTGTGGGAGATCAGGAGAAGTTTCAGGGTCCTTAATCTCCTTGATCTACCAGACAAGGGCAGAGCAGGACCTCTGCTGAAACTGCATTTGGATGAGCAGCATGACACACACTTGTGCTACACTGGTGGGGAGCCCCAAAAACAAATCTCAGTGAAGGTGGTGATTCTCCATCCCTCTGGGGTGGGTGCTCAGCTTCCCAGGGTTGCCTGCTTTTCTAGCAGAACTGCTTGGCTGAACACAAGCTGTCAAGTTTTGGATGCAGGCAGAACACCAGATGAAATGGATTTAGTTGGTATGTGTAGACTGGACAAGTGAGTAATGTTTTGGTCTCTTTTGCTTAGGAAATGCAGAATAACCCAAGGAATTGGGACTAAAGCAAACTGCAACAAACTCTTCTGCTGAAGAGCTTTGAGCTTCTTCAGCAGTTTCATAAGACCAGAGGACATCATCATAGCACTCAGTGCTCACTGTCCACCAAGCAGTGAGGGCTTCTCTAGTGGTTTACTTCTTATTGCCTCCTGTTGACCTCAAAAACAGAGACCCCATCACAGTGCTACACTGGTCCAACACGGTGTGACCTAATTCAAGGAGTCCCAGCAGGCTCCAAGCAGCGGGTCTGGCAAGAATCTCATGGAGTTTGTGAGGGGGGACACTCTGAACATCAAAAAATACTCTTGGCTCTTCCTCAGCTTGACCCTATTGAGCTTTTAAAAGTCTATTTTGACCATATTGATTTGTCTTGCTTAGTTCATTTTACCCCCTTTAAACCCATTCCACAGGCTTGCAGTGAGAGTGTACGGGGGAGTTAACGATGCTTAACAGCCTTCCTACTCTTGGTCGTGCTCCTCCAGCAGCAGTGTCAGGGTCAGTAACAAAGTAGCTTCTTTTGTGGCTCTGTAACTGAGGTTGATACTTGCCAGCCTTTTGTACCTGTTTGAAAGGGGCCTGGACATGACCTGCGTGTGAGCAATGAAGAAGAGGGAAAGCAAGCCGCTTCCTTCGGAAAATCAGCGCTACCGGTGCAGGTGAGCATGTGCTGCTGTGCGATGAGTCTGTCACCACCGCGCCCTGCAGAGCATGTGCTGATGTGGATGTGATACCCTGGCATGATAGCCACAGGTCCACACTGGTTCCTGTTCTTCCCTAAGGCATAGGGAATGGTGCTCAGGCAGCAGGGCCTGACAAGGGGACATGGGGAGGTATGGATGGTGTATTGCACAGGGAGGCATTTACACTTCTGCTGTTGCCCAGAGATGCAGCACTGGTGCCTCTCTGCCCTGCTGTGGTGTGTTGGTTTCTGATGCCTTTAGAAGTGCAAGAAATGAAAGCTGAGCTCTGCTGCTGGTGAAAGGAGGAGGAAAACCACTATACCTGTCTTAAAATACCACACTTGTAGTTTAAAAGTGCATTCTCAAGACTATTTAAGCTGTTCTCATGTTTTAAAGTAATGCCTTTCCTTGGATTAAAACCTCAGCTTATTAACAGGATTGAAAACCTGGACCTTCTGAGTCTGGGAAATCGGTGCTGTTGGTTTTGTGTTCTGGTTCACATCACTCTTGGGGAGTCTGTGGTGTTTGCAGACTTTGGAAGTGTAAAATTAAGTGTGTGACATAAGTGATGAGGCATGCACTTTCTGCAGGAACAGTACTACTGTTTTGCATAATTCTTCTTTATGGTTCACCCAAAGTGGACTAAAACTGCAGCCCATTAATTCTTCTTTTCCTGTTGATGTGCCTGGACACATTTCAGAGATATCATCACTTTTAAATGATGCCACTAAAACACAGGGTGGGGAGGATAAAAAGAGGGTCAAGAGGGCAGGAGCTGAATCAACATGGGAAGGGAGAAACATCAGATCCTGAGCAGAGAGATGCACAAACTGAGAGGGTGTGAGCGGCAGAGGGAATGTGGCTGTGTCATAGAAGGGGCTGGTGTTGATGCCTGGAGCTCAGACTGGAGTGGAGCAAGTTGTGACACTGTGGGGCTCACACAGACGTGCCCAGCCGCACAATCAGTTTCGGAGTGGCTTTTGTAGCCTCTTCTGCTGCTGCGGTGACAGCTTCCAGAGCTGGCTGCAGAAGCGGCGATGTCTTAGCACTGCTAGCTAGTGTTCTGGTTTGGTTTTGAGAAATCATGACAACGGGGGGGGGGGACGAGTTGCTTCTTTCCAAACAAGGGCAAGTTGAAAAGCGAACGGGTTATGAGCGCTCGAGAACACCGGGGATGCAGCCCTCCCGTTTAGGCGGGTACCATCCCTTTCGTGGGGCATCCTCAGGGGCTGACCCAAGGTTGGTTCTACTTTTGTCCTGCACCCCGGCAGGCACCGGGTTCCGCAGAGGGGCCGGCACCACGGTGAGGGGGGAGCTGTGACGGGCGTGAGGAGCAGCCAGTGCGCGGTGAGGGGCCGGGCCGGGCCGCGCTGGGCTGGGCTGGGCTGGGCCGGGCCGGGCGGCATGGCAGCGTGCCCGCCGGCGCGGGGGGCGGCCGCAGCCGCTCGCCCTCCGCCATTCATTCGGCCGCAGGCGGCGGCGGCGGCTGCGCGCACCCGCCGAGCCGGGGGGCAGCGGCCCGCTCCCCGCCATGGCCGACCCGGCCGTTAATGCGCACCTCGAGGGCATCATCTCCGACTTCGAAGGTGGGTGGCCCTGGGGATGGAGGGAGGGAGGCAGGGGGGGATGGATGGATGGATGGATGGATGGATGGATGGGCGGGGAGGTTAAGTTGGATCTGGGGCTAAACCGGGAGAAGTTGCCGCCGGGCAGAGCGGAGCCGCCCGCATCCCTCGCAGGCACCGCGCCGGACCGAGCTCGGTCCCCCGGGTTCAGCTGCTTCTCCCCCGTCGCTGCTGCCAGTCCCGGTGCCGGGGGGTCTGGGGCCGGTGCTGTCGGTGCCGTCATTGGGCTACAGTGCCTTTTGTTCCGAGCCGCTGTACCCGGGTGTTATCTGCTAAGGCAGGATCTTACGGGATGTTTTTTTTCTTTCCTACATTTCCCAAGTTGGTTTATGCAGATTTTTAGCTGTAAGCACAAGCCTGACCAGACTGAAAGTCTGTGAAACCTCAGGCACTGGCCTTCTGTTGACTCCCAGATTTTGGATGCGGACACAGCCCCGGATTAGCTGAGAGGCAGAT
Organism: Agapornis roseicollis; assembly: GCA_002631895.1. Taxonomy (NCBI): domain Eukaryota; kingdom Metazoa; phylum Chordata; class Aves; order Psittaciformes; family Psittacidae; genus Agapornis; species Agapornis roseicollis. The sequence continues at coordinate 279,889 of NDXB01016570.1, forward strand.
AGCGAGCCCAAGTTTCCAATATGTCCATAGCGGGAGTTGCCCGCTCTCGAAAGCTTCGCAGTTGTCCCATGGCAGAGCTCCAGTTGCCCTACAGCGTTGCCTCCTCTTGGAGTGTGGACGGGGGATGCCTCCTCCTCCCTGGGGGCCTGGGGCTCTTGCCCTGTTTGCTGGCTTTTTCAGGCAAGAAAATAAGCTCACGGGGAAGGGCGCTGCTGCCAGATGGGTATGGAAGTGAGAGACAGGCAGAAGGAGGGGGGAGGCTGTGTCTGAAGCAGGCGCTGAGAGATCGGCTCGGGGAAGCTCATCTTCTTTGAGCGCAGTTCTGGAAGAGCAGCCCCGTCCCTGCTCGCTCACATCCTGGCAGCGACCCAAAAGTGAGCTTCGTGCAGCGGTTTCTGGAAAATAAAAACCAACCAAGAAGTAGTGGAGCGCTGGGGGCCGTGATGGGAGCTTATCCAGGGGCTGCGTGGGGATGGCGACTGCCTACGGGCTGGGATAGCTTCACCGCCTCCTGGGGAAGCCAGCCTTGCCTTTGGGAGGCAGCGCCGTGATGTTTTTCCTCTGGGTAGCTGAGGAAGCTGAGAGCACAAGGGTTCCTCTTCCAGGTCAGGCAGGAAACGGGTGGCAGAGCTGGGGGTCCCTGCAGCCCTTGTTGGAAAGTTTAGCCACATCCCTGGCCTCTTTTTTCCAGCCCTTGGGCTTTCTTCAGCTAAAGTTGGGAATGGATGACTTAGCAGGAGGGTGAGGAAAGTCACATCCCTTAGGAAGACTGGGACTAACAAGTGTTGGGACATAGAGAGTGACCCAAATGCACCATCAGTTTAGCACTTGGGGTTCAACGGCGCCTTTGTAACTGTCCTGTGGGCACTTGGATGCTTCCCCACCACAAGGCTCCCCAGTGCTGATGTAATTACAGCCTTTCCTCTCCCTGCTCCAATTGCATTTAAATCTCAGCAGAATGAGTAATTCCCTACTTGGATATGATAAAGGCTTTGCTGTGAGCCCTGGGGCTGCTTACTGGGGCTGTGTGTGCTCCTCGGTGGCACCGAGCCGCTCTGCAGTGCCATTTTTCTCAGGCCATGGAGCGCTTTATAGTTCCTGCCTGTGCAGAGGGAGAGGCTGGGGAAAGCTCTGTTCATCTGCAGCCAAAAGGTCTGGCCTTGCCCTTGAGCAGGGATCCCAGCTACTGTTTCACAATTCAATCAGTTTTCTGGGTTGCAGAGCAGCTTCCTAAGAACAAGGCAATTAATTTCCAGCCTGTAGGGCAGGAGATGCAGTGTTGGTGTCTGCTGGGTGGGAGTCTTGGCCCCAGGCAGCCGGTGGCCAAGCAGGAAAGATGAACCAAAAATACCACGGAGCAGAAGCACCAGATCCCCCAGCAGGCAGAGCCCTCTTTGTTCTTGCCGCTCACACACTGCCTGCCCTTCCGAACCACCCTGGTTGTTCCTGCCTGCTTCCCTCACAGCATTGATGCCTGGCATGGGACCCACAGTTTTCTTGTCCTCGCAAGGAGTTGCAGGCTTGGCTGTGGGCTGCTGGTGTGGGAGCTGCCAGCCCCTGTGTCTGAGGAGGATGCAAGGGCTCTTTGAGAGGGGGAAAGGAGTACAAGACACAGCTTAGTTTCCAAACCAAAGCAACATGTGAGAGGGAAACACAGCACAGCAAAGTGCATTCTTCCTTGTGCCTGATGATGGGTATCGTCACTCCAGGAAACAGAATATGCGTCCACCTCTTAACAATGCAGCAGGTCCCGCAGGGAGGGCACTGATCTTGCTGTTTGACTAGCAAAACCTATCTCATCTCTAATGGGAGAGAGCCTTGTTAGGTCTGTGATCTGCCAGGATTTACAGAACATAATAGTTCTGCCCCATGGCTATTGATTTTGGCAGGGTTTGGAAGCATGGCTGGCTCAACCATGGTTGCGGCAGCACTTCCCAAGCTCACCTCTGTCTTGGAAGGGACTGTTGGTTGCTCAGCTCTCCAGGGTCTCAGCATGGATCCCTGAGCTGCAGGGAAGGGAATGTGTAGCAGTAAGTGGGATGCTTGTGCAGCGTGTTAACATTGTGTAAACACCAAACCATCCTGACCCTGTTCATGTTGGGTGATGCTGGAGTGTCAGTGACTGCAGAGAGGGGTGGATGTTCCTGTTCACAGCTTTGGTTGGCTGTGATGATGCCTAAAGATATCTCCAAGACATGGTACTCATCTTCCTGCTAAGGATTTAAAACACTGTGCGCCCATAATCTACTGGTAGTGAGACAGAAGAGGTATGTTCCAGCCCCTCATCCCGGTGCGATGTGACTGCTGCTGAGCAGAGTCCCAGGGGTAACTGAGGTGCATTTTTGCTCCCAGTTGCTGCTGGTGAGTTGGCAGCAGTGATGCTGAGCACTCCTTGCCTTTGCCAGTGCTGTCAGTCAGCACCAGATTCATTTCCTTGTAATACTGCAAATACAAATGTCACGGTGGGTGCAAGCTGTGAGTACTGGTAAATGCTAAGTGAGGCTGTGAGTGTGTGGAGTGTGCCAAGGGGTTCAGTGTGATGGCCAGAGCTAGAGCCTTTGTGGGGGAGACAGACAGAAACTATGAGACAGCCTTTGCTTAGTGTTATTTTTCTTCCTCCCCACTCTTGGACACTTTCCCTACAGACATCTATTGCTTGCACTGCCTGATGAAGGCTGTTTCTAGTATTTCAGGCACAGACTTCTTCTCAATGAGGTCCTGACTCATGCTAAGTTCTGTCCTGGTTTTAAGGGTCATTGAAGACAAAGAAACACCAGCCAGGTTGTTTTGGGGAGGATGCTGTATTAGAAATAAGCCTTTTCTATGTGCACGAGTATCACGGGCTCATCCTTAAAATCTACTTGAACAAATGCCAGGGATGTCTGTGGGACACGTGGCCGTGGTGCATCCCCTGTGCTGCTGGGGGCTGCTGTGCCTGCTGCCATGGGGAGCAGCTGCTGCCGCCTGCTAATCTTAGCAGGAATGTGCCAGAGGGATGGTCGCGATGTTATGTGGGTGATGCGGCTCGAATTCAATGTGGTGACAGGCCCCAGAGAGGGGATGTGCTTCGTGTTTGTGTAAGCATCTCGCTGAATATGAATTTAGGGTCTCTCCTGGCAGCCATGCCAAAGGGGCTGCAGAATGAGTGTTTGCCAGGGCTTACATCCATGGGAATGGGCTGGGAGTCTGGGTCCCACTTATGCAGAGGCTCAATGCCTGGAAAAGGAAATGCAAAAAGATCTCCCAGGTGATAGATCATCTGAAACCTCTGAGTGAAGCAAAGCTCCTGAATATCAGTTGTTGGTTATACTGCAACTGGTCTCTTCTGGTATTCTTCATCACCAGCCCAGCATGGGTAGAGCCACTGCCACTCGATGTAGAATGCTCTGAGACAGCAAGTCACCTCTGGTATCCTCAATGATGAGCTTTATAGATGCTTCAGAGAGTTTTCTCTCTATGTCCACTCTTCCTATCTAAGTTCCTGAATCTGAAACAAAGGGTTTTCTGCCAAATCAGTGTTTGGAGGGAGAGGCAGGAGCCAGGGGAAGGTGCCTGTGGGAAGGCAGGAGTTGTGCCTTTTCCTGTGGAAGTTGCATCTCCCCCTGTGGAACTGGCCTTCAGTAGAGTGGAAAAATCATATCTGCCTGGTTACACCAGCAGGGACCTGCCATTGTGGATTGTTGCTGTTTGGGGTTTCTTTCCCCTAGGTATATTTAGTTCCTTGGGAATAACAAGGTTGTGAGGGAGTGGGAAGGAGAAGAACAGGATGTGGATCTCTCCATCCATGTGAGCTGAGCTCTGGGGATGGCCTCTGGCCCCAGTTAGGATGTAAGCTCATCCAAAGGTCATTGTTTATAGTCATCTTATGCAAGGAGGGCTGGGCTGCATGTCCTTGGGGATGGGCAACCACTCACTGCAGCATGGACCAGAGTGTCCTTGGCTCTGTGTCAGCATGGAGGGTTTCCAGTGTTGGCTGGTGTAAATGAGCTCTTCCTGTCCACTGGAGATCAGTCTTGAGCAAAGTGCTGTGCTCATCATAAAGAAGCCTTTCAAAAGTGGCTGGTTGGGAAAGGACAGAAAGAGGATGAGGCTTGATACTGGGGCTTGTGCAAGTGTACTGCTGGTGCCTGGTGGTAAATCAAGGTTTGGAGTGTGTACACCATGCTGCCTCTTCCAGGTACTCGCCAGTCTCTGAGATCTTTGTAGCATCTTTCCCTTAGTAAGAAGCTCACCTAAAATATAGTAATTCTCCTGCTTTACTCTTTGCTTCTTGATGGTTTATGGCAGTAAAGTGAGTAGGAAGCACCTCTAGAACATGTTGGGTCATGCCTAATGCATTTAAGTGACCATGTCTACATCTCTTGCCCAATGCCTGCCAGCAAACCTGCTGCTGAGAGTTGTGGCACCACTAAGGGACCTGTGGCCTCACTGCCTGGGTGCTGGGTTAGTTGCTGTTCTGCAGCCCTTCCTTGCAGGGAGCTGCTCAGCCCATTTTCCCAGGAGTCAGGACCTAGACAGCAGCAGCAAAAGCCTGGACTGGGACTTGTCATACATCCAAAGACAATAACAGAGACTGCAGAGCCCATAATCACTCCAGATATTCATGTTTCTGACTCTGATATTTGATCTTTAAGGCAGTGTTTTTCTGCAGGACCATTATGCAGGCTCTTTCCCTCTCCCAACCTTCCTCCCTCCTTTCTCCTGCTGCAGTGTGCTCTGGCACCTTAGTCTTTAGAGGCAGGACGTGGATGCAGCAAGCCAACTGACCCTAAATCCTGGTTAAGTTTATCTGAAGTCGATGAGTTGATGGGTCTGAATCCAGTTCCCAATGGGGATGTGCCTGTTTGGTAGGGTTCAGGGTCCATCAGGGGAACTTTCTGTGGCACAGGGGTGGACTGTCATGCCCTTCAGCATGGGGCTAGGGTTGTGTCCTGGCCACTTCTCATTTCATACCTGCAGGGTATCAGTTGGTCCTGGCACCCCTCTGCTTTACTCATTGAGGCATCAGCAGTTTGCACTCATCTGCTGTGCTGGTGCTAAAGTACCTCTTCCCTCCCTTCCCTGCTGCACAACTGGTGCTGGTGAGGAGTAGCTCTTTGGGCAATGAAGGGGTTTATTGTCACCTTCAACTTATGCAGAGTTGTCCCGAGATTAATGAGACCTCTTATCTCCTGCTGGCTCTGACTCAGGCTTTCACAGTGATTGCTTTTGTGAGCTTGCTGGGCAGAGCTCTGCACTTGGGTCTCCTGGGGACACTTCCCGAGTGGTGACTCAGGTGCAGGGTCTGTCCAAGCTGGCTCTTGGCTGCTTTGCATGCCATAAGGTGCCACACCATGGATGTCAGGGCAGTCTGTCCCCTGCACCTTCTCAGTGCTGCAGCAAATACCCTCTTGCTGGCACCCAAAACAAGTTGGGGTAGGGTACCACCAATGTCAGACAGCCTCCTATGAATTGCAGAGCAGGGGACACCATGACTGCATTGCTCTGTGCCACCATCCTCCTAGCAATAGAGGTAATGGTTTGAATAAGCATCACAACATTGTACAGCCCCTTGCTCCTGGTGAGTTTGGTGCTCTCCAGCTTGTCCCAGCCCTGGGAGTTGTGGCAGGTTAACAGTGAGGGCATCAGCACACAGCATCACACTGGTAGCGGTGTGCTGGACCGCTCTGGGAGGGGAGGAGGATGCTGAGGTGTGGGTCTGGGAGTTGGTCTTTCTTTCATCTGGTCATTGGAAGCCCCCTTCAACAGAGATACCAAAGCTGGCAGCAGTGGCACCAGCAGTCAATGGGCCAGAATGGCTGCTAGGTCCCTCCTTAGCCAGTTTTGCTAATTTACCTTTTTCTGTACCTTTTTAAGCATCATGTTGCAACACCACCTATCAGAGTGTCTGGTCACCCACCTGAATCATTCCTCATGTTCCCTGCCTGGGTGTTGGGAGCCATGGGGATGGTGTCTGGATGTTTCCTAGGTCCGGTACAGGGCAGTCTGGGGTCTGCAAGACCATCTGTAAAACGCTTTTGCCTTCTGGGGAATTGGAAGGTGCTTTAGAAATATTAGAGAACCAAACCAAACCTGCAGCCCCCTGGGAGGAGCAGAGATTTATTCTTCTCCTTCCTCCTCTCCATATGAAAGGAAACTGGAGCACAGGCAGGAGGCAAAAGCTGCAGAGAGCCTGTGGCAGAGCCAGTAATGCAATCTGCTGGGCTAGAGACCCTGGTTTTGATGTCATTTGCTGTACAATTATGAAATGAATAGGAGGGATGTAAAATAGACTGCTCTGAGCTGCAAGCATTTTGCTGAGGGTTAGTGGTTATATAAACCAAAGTGTAATGGAAAATCAAAGCTAAAACCATTCTAGAGCTGTGTTATAGGGACTGGAAAGCTGGGATTTTGTATTACTCTTAGTGTCTTTTTTTTTTTCCCACTCTGAGTCCCAACTTTGCTTTTGCATGGTCACTTCTAGTAAATGAGGAGTTTGCTGCATTGCTCTGAGGCTGCTCTGTAGCTTACTACATGTGAAAGCAGTGCTGCTTGAAAAGCTTTGCTTAATGTCAGAGCCCTGAACTTGCATTTATCCCCAGATTTCCTCCGTGGCTCAGCTCCTGGTACTGGTTGCACAGTTCAGGAAGGCACTGCAGATTAGCAGCACGCTGCCAGTGTTACCTTCTCCACATGGTTTGTGTCAGGCCATGCAATCCATCTATTGCAACTTCTTCTGGATGCTGTCTGTAAAGTCAGTAAAAGGATTTATTTGAACATCCACCACTCATAATCTGACCCAAAACAGGGTAGGGGTCATGCTACAACAGTGGATTGTCATTATGTGTTTTTATATGTGTTTATTTGTATATATTGCAGCAAGGTTGGTTTATCAGTAAAAGAAAGGTGTGAAACCTGCTGGCATATGCACAGCAGCTCTGACTTCTCACTTACTTTGGATGACCAGTACCTTCAGGAAAGGTGCTTTTAAAGTTTCCTGCCTTCATTTCTCAAGATGGAAGAGGGCAGCTGAATTTCTCGGTCTCTTTTGAAGCTGGTCCTGTACTTACAAAGTCCTACCAGTATGTGTAGCATCACTTGCTGCCTGCACTGCCAGTGAATTTCCCATCTCAGCCCAATGGTTTTGAGGGGCTTGGTGCAGTTGGCATCACCTGGTTGTTGAGGATGGGATAGAGATACCCTCCTCTGTCCCTACAGGACCTTTAGATTTGTATATACACCCTATAGATACATGAAGAGCATCCTACTTGTCCCTGTAACTGAGCCTTTAGTTCACTACAATGCATCCAGTTCTGTTACAGATGGCAACAGCTATTCAGCAGCATCATGGACAGTATGTTTGTGTAAGCCAAACCCAGGTGGCCCCATGGGAACATGGGCAAACACACTCTGCACTTGAGCCAGGCCAGAAAACTGCTGTGAGCATCCTGCTGCCTGGTGGCAGGGGTCTGGGAAGCTTTAAGGGTTGTGAGCAGTTAATGCTGTGTTGAGTTTCCAAGGGTTTCCTTGAAAGATGAGACCTGCAGCCTCCCCCTCTTTCCTCCCCAGGAACAGGAGGTGACCATCTGGTAGCAGTTTAGAGAGAGGCAGCACTCTCAAACAGTACCATTGTACAGTGTGAAATAACGGGGGCCTGCCTGTCCTGCTCCCATAAGGCTCTTATGTGTTGGAAAACCCAAGACCAGCTTTCCATGCCTAAGCAAGCAAGCAAATGTAACCCTGGGGTCACAGCACCACGTGAGGGGCAGGGGATGCTTAATGGGAAGCAGTTGGGCGCTGTGATCGTGGTGAAGCCTCAGGCCCTGGTTGTGAAGCAGGTCCCGGAGGAAGCGGCATCCTTCACTGTTTATTTTGGTCTCCTCCTGAGCTCTGTGCATAGAGGTTTCCTTGTGTAAAGCATCCCCTTGACTGTTCCTTGGGTATTCCATTTAAAAAGGGAAGAAAGAAGGAGCAGATGTTCCCTCCTTCACCCTTCCTGGGTTCCATGGGGTGCCTGGAACTGCTCTGTGGAGTGGGATGAGCTGTGGTGAATGGCATGCTGTGTAACCCTGGTGCTTCCAACCAGGAGATGTGGAGCCCTTGGGCAGGAGCAAGGGCCTTCCATGGCATCTAGGCACTCTTGGCTTGTCTGGGATCCCCAAGGAGGGACTTGCCTGCTGGGAGAGGAGCATGTAGATAGGAGGCCTTGGCCATGAGTTGCTTGGTTGTAACTCCTCTGGAAAAATCTTGGCTGTTTTATGAGCTACTGGGATGTGAACCAGATCTCTGCCTTCTCTTCCCAATTTGCAAGATCCCTAAAGAGCAGCACTGACTGGTGGTGTGTTACCTGCTGGTGCCTGGCTGTGGGCTGGCTGCGAGCATGCAGCGGCCACACTGTACAGACATCTCCAGCACTGCAGCATGGAGCAGAAAGAGACTGCCCTGGGCAGTGTTCAAGCCTGGGATGAAGACGTGCATTTCTTTCCCAAAGTGCCTGGCTGGCAGGGACCACATTTAGGTGAAGATTGTGTGTTTGCAGGAGCTGCTGCCATTGTGGACAGTCAGCAGAGCTGCCTGCAGCCTGTGCCATCTCAGCCCGTGCCTCTCTCATCTGCCAGGGCCATGGTTGTGTGATGCTGAGTAAAATGCTGCTACTTCAAGAGGTTTGCAAAGTCTGCTCCCCAAAGGGATGCTGCAGGGAGCATCTCCCAGCCAAGGCACAATGCTTCTGGGCAGAGATTGGCAGGGAAAGAGGTTACATCTGAAAGGAAGCACTCTGAAATCTTATTTTGGGGCTTTCTGCCCTGGGGGGGGGGGGGGGGGGG
>NDXB01016570.1:288781-299715 GCA_002631895.1 Agapornis roseicollis
GGGGGGGGGGGGGGGGGGGGGGGAAGATGCTGCCTTCAGCTGCTGTGGGAGGGGAGATGCTGCCTTCAGCAATGGTGAGTTGAGCCAGAGCTGCCTGAATTGGTTTGCAATCAGTTAAAAGGAAGTGGGTATTGATGGCAGCACCGTTTTGTGCTCACACCCCATGGTGCCTGCAGCTCCAGAGGAAGAGGAGGAAAGAGGCACCTCTGCCTCTTTCCCTGGCAGCCGCCTCTGGCACCAGCCAGCTCGGTGGGGATGGGGACCAGATCGGATGCTGCTGGTGGGGATGGAGAAGCCCTGCTGCTCCTGAAAATTGCCTGGGAAATTGCATAATGGGAATATCCCCTGCAGTGAGTCCATCCTGGGCCCTGCATGGGGCTGAGACACCTTGGCCCAGGGTGTCAGGGACATGTGGCCTCATGGGACCTAAGGCATCAGCCACAACTGCTGGGGTAGGACCCAGAGCTGTCGGGTGGGAGCGGGATGCGGGCCCTGCAGCTCTGCCCTGCCTTCAGCTGCTGTTGCTGTGGATCAGCCAGCTTCCCTGCAGGAAGCCGGGAGGAGGGTCATTGAAGCAGAGGCTGTTTCCTTTCCTTTCCTGGCTCTGCACGGGCTATTTTTAAGCTTTTTCTCTTTTTTTGAGAGTTGCTTTGCTTCCTGAGGTCCTCTGCTCTGTGCAAGGAGCAGGAGAGAGGCAATGGTGAGCAGAGGAGCTGCAGCCTTGCGCCAAGGGACACCACTACTGAAGGTGGCATCCCTGAGGGTCATGATTGTGGCTGCAGGTCTCTGTCTCGGAGGTGGAAACACAAACTCTGTTAGACACAGGCCCCATCCTTTCTCGTGCCTGGGATGTGTGACCTTCTCCATACCACACTGGACTTGGGGCAGGGGCCACATGTGCCAGCAGGACAAGCTGGGTACTGAAATCCGGATGCAACCAGGGCACCCCATCCTGCAGAGAGCCATGGTGGGGAAGCTCTTGGGTTGTCTCCAGTCACATCAGTGACACTGTCGGGGAGGAAATGCTACTGGGATCCTTGTGATCTTGCTGTCAGGAGCTGCCAAGCCATTTCTAACCTTCACATGGGGTGGTAGTTCCTTGCCCAGCCCCCTGGTACCTCCTTACTGCCCGTTGGGACCGTAGCTGGTATGTTTGGGTGGCTTGAGTCTCCTGTGGTGTAATCGTGGTTTTCCAGCTCTTCCTTAGGCTTTTTGAACCCCTTTGTGTCTGGGCTTTGACCTTTCTCTCCTTTCTTCAGCAGGGCCCAGAAAGACTTGGAGAAAAGCCATTTTGGGTGTTGTATTTGGTCCAGCCCTATGATAAGGCAGCGGATGGCTGTGCTCCAGAAAGACTGCTGGTGGTGCTGGGCAGGTTTACCCTGGGCTTGGGGCACTCTGAGAAGTCTGAAGTCAAAGGAAAGAGCCATGTGCAGCAGCACCAGCAGTGCCATCGGGTGATCCACCCATCACCCAGGCACTGCTGCCACCATTCCTTTAGCAGCAGCAAGTGGCGTCAGAGGAGCTGAGGTGATGGAGGTGGTTCATGCCATGGCCCCTGCAAGTTCATCCAGAGCACATTGTTGGGTCAAAAAGAAATCCCCAAACACTTGGTACTGAGAAATTTCCAGGGTGATTAAGGATTTCCAGGTTCATTAAGGAAAGATGCTTGACTGTTTCCTTTGCTGTTGGGTTCCTTAAGAGCATTTTGTTTCAAACTGTTCCTCCAGATGCATTCATCATGAGGTTATGGGGCTGCTTTGTTGAAGGGAATAACTAGAGGCTGAACTGAAGGGGTGATGAGCAGGTTTTAAAAGCCTGATGTGGACACACCTGGGACCCCATCCACTGGGTTGCTGGCAGTGCCTGGCCAGGCTGTGTCCTTCACTGCTCTTGCCTGCCTGGTGCTGCTGCTCAAGGCCAGGGAAAGCTCCCCATTAGGTTGCCCCTTCCTCTCTCTTTGTTTTCCTGCAGAATGCGAACTGGCCTTGACGGGTGCATTGTTTTAAACTTGGGATTTCAGGGGAAAAATAGCTAAAATGGCATTTTCTGCATTAAGGGTGTGATGGAGAAGGAAAATGATAGAAAAGTCTGTGCTGGAAAGGCTGAGCTCTGTTTTGGAGACCTGAGAGTTAAGGGCAAGTTGGAACAGCTCTCAAATGTGGGAATTTTCTGCATTAATTGTTCTGGGGGTGCTGAGAACTGAGACTTAGACACAGACCTGCAGTGAGTAAGATGTGCTCAGGGAGGCTGTGAGTGCTCCATCCCTGGCAGTGTTCAAGACCAGATTGGATGAAGCCTTGGGTGCCATGGTTTAGTGTGAGGTGTCCCTGCTTATGGCAGGGGGGTTGGAACTGGATGATCTTAAGGTCCTTTCCAGCCTGAACTATTCTACGATTCTATGTGCCAAGCACTGACTGCAGGGCAGGGATTACAGCAAGGAGCATCTCCTCTGCAAGAGGTTGGTGGCATGGCTGGGAGAGCTCTGTGTGATTCACAGAACAGCAGAGAAAATGGAGGAAAACCATCTTCATTTTACTTCACTGCCTCCCTCTTTCCTCCTACCAGTGTCTGGATATTTTGGAGATGCAGGACAGACCTTCCTGTGTGGCTTGTCCAGCATGGGAATCCCAGCTCCAGGGGTCTCTCTTTCCTTACCATTTTCTTTGGGAGCTGCTGCCATGGGATGAGGCCACTGCTGTCCCCAGCTCCTGCTGCCCAGGATGGGATGGAAACACTGCCTATCCTGCCTGGAGCAGGGGCTGACCGGTGTCAGCAGCTGCGTTTGCAATGGCTGATGGAGCAGATCCACGTGGACACCCTCTGTCCCACCAGCTGGACACAGCTGTGCCAGATGGCTCCTCTCCAAGGAGGTTGTGTCTGAGGGATGGAGGGTCCTTGGGCCCCCTGGCCTTGCCCCAGGGGCTCGGAGCAGCCCCAAGGAGCAGAGGAGATGCTCCCTGCATGGTAGCTGTTCTCCAGCTCCACCCCAAGGGTGGGTGGACATCCCGGGATGGGGGAAGGCTGTGCTCCAGTCTCTCCCCCTTCTCCTGGTACCTGGAATGGTCTCCAGCCCAGGGCTTTAAAGGCTAAATCTTCCTTCATATCATCAGGATAATATCGGTATGGGTGGACACATTACTGATGCTTGTGCTGGTTGTTAGCAGTGTGGCTGTTATCATGCTGAGGCTGTCATGTGGCTCAGCATCACCTCATGGAGACTGCTTTGGTGGATGGTAACTAAATTCTGAACTCCTTTTCATGTCTTTCAGCTCTGAAAAGATCTTTTGAGGTCGAGGAGGTAGATCAGTCTTCAAATTCCTCCACCCCACCACGACGGACCCCGAACCCTCTCCTCAGGTCCACCGTATCCAGCTCCACACAGAAGTTTCAGGAACTCGGTGCCAGGAATTCGGAGCCACCCACCCGACATGCAGACCCCACAGGCCAAAGATCACCCAAGCCCCCTCTGAGAAGAGTGGAGCTCTCTGGACCCAAACTGCCCGAGCCGGTGTCCAGAAGAACAGAAATCTCCATTGACATCTCATCCAAGCAGGTGGAGAACTCCACCGCAGGCTTGTCGAGGTTTGGCCTCAAAAGAGCAGATGTGCTGGGGCACAAACCCCCCGAGGCCACCCCAAGGAGGACTGAGATCACCCTCGGCAAGCCCCAGGAACCGGGTCTCCGCAGGGTAGAAGCGCCACCATCAAAGATCCCCGAGATGCCCCAGCGAAGAGCTGAGGTGGGCAATGCTCCTGTGCCCGACACGGCCACCAAGCGCGTGGAAATTCAGGTAGCCAAGGCCACCGAGGGGCCAGCCCCACCAACACGACAAGTGGAGAGCTCAGAGCCTCCCCTGGCCACCCAGCCTCCCCCGGCAGAGCCAAAGCCACAGCCTGTGTTGATGGAGAGCCCACCAAAGAGAGAAGAAGGTGAGTACAGCTCCGGGCAGCTGCTTGGGTGAGATGCTGAGGCTCAGAGCCCATGCAGGGATGCTGAGCATTGGGTTCTGCTCTTTCAGCTCAGGTGGTGATGCCTTTTAAGGGTGGTCTTGGATCTGTGCTCAGATGTGTCATGTACGTGGTTGTTATCTTTGAGTTTATCCTGGCTGAAAGAACTGTCAGTTTGAATAAAAAATGCTATCAAGCCTACATGGAGGGTAAAAAGAATATGCCAAAAGCCTGGCTGCTTGCAGAAGATGACAGCTCTGCCAGCTCAGGACCCATGTGCAGCCCAACCTGCCTGCACAGCACCTAGAACAGGCTCTGAGCGGTGCTGGAGAGGTGGTGGTTGTGGAAATGTGATGGTTTGTTGTTCAGTGTCGGAGTGTGTGGTTGTTGTGATGCTTTGTTGTTCAGTGTTGCTGCTTATGGTTGTGGGCAGAAAGCGCCTCGTCATTAGGAGGAGTCAGTGTTTTCCTGGCCATGGAGCCAAAATCTAATAACTTCATGGACCAGAGCCACTATTAAACTGGAGCCCTGGCTTGTATTAGCTCTCTCTTGGTTTTGATTAATCCCATATTAAAGCCAGCTTCCCTCCCCCGCCAGCCTCATTTATTCTCCCTGATGTTTTGGACATGTCTTTTTTCCCTTCTTCGGGCCTGCTAATGATTTTTCCCATCACCCACGAGCTCTCTCCTGTGGGATGCAGCCGTTGGTTGGAGGGCACCACCTCTCACCTTCGGGTTGTGGGATGGTGTGTGGTGGCTGGAGCAGGACCTGGGGGGTCCATGCCTGGCCTTGGAGCAGGACCACATGCTCTCATCTGCCATGGGATAGTCCCTGCTCCTGCTCCATGGGCACAGCCCCTGCTCTTGCTCCATGGGCACAGCTGTGACAGGGCAGTAACAGGGTTTGTGGAGAGGTCAGGTTTTGGTGTATGTGCATGGTCTAAAATCAAAGCAGGGGTCAGTGATGGAGTTGATGCTAAACCCAAGACTGAAGCGGGTTTCTCTCAGTGTATGGCTTAGGTGTGGCTTTTCTGAGCTGCGTTTTAAAGAGCAGACAAATGCCTTCAGTGAGTAGCAGGTTGGTCCATCCCCAGCCCTAAGACCCAGCCCAGTGGTGGGGCTCAACCTGGGCTTCCCTTAGGGGTTCTCTGTCCCCAGCTGTCATGTGCATGGTACACAGGAGGCCCATCTTCTCCCAGGGGTGGGTGCTCAGCCTCATCTGGCTGGGTTTGGGCTGCTCTGAGCTTCCCAAGCTCTGAACTGAGGACAGTTGGGCACTTTAAGAGCAAAAGACCATCTAAGCTGCTGAATCCCCCAGCTGCCCGGGGACAGGGGCAGAGGGACGCTCTTTGCATCAAAAAGACTCCACAAGCCCAGGACAGCTGCTGGGGATGAGTTTTACCCCAGAGCCCAGCTGTCAAGGGCCTGCCTTGCAGATCGAGCCAGCCCTTGCTCCTGGTACAAAAGGGGCTTTCAGTTTAAATGCCTCTGAGAAGAGCCAGGAGACCGAGTTGTAGGGGTAGGGAGAGCTCTGACCCCTCCCTCTGTGTCAGCATGCATGTACAGCTCAGGGTCGCTGCCAGAGCCCAGGTCCCCTTCTCAGTCAATCCCAACCTTTTCCATCACCATGGCTCGAGGTTCCCTGGGTTGCTCTTGTGCAGGATCCTGTTGCAGAGCATTCCTCTCTTGCTCCACAACACCCACCCTGGGGTGATGCTGGCTATGTGGATGGGATCTCTCCTTGTTGCTCAAGGAGCCCTGCAGATGGATGCAGGCACGTTGTTGATGCTCACCAGATCCACTGCAGCTTTGGCCACACCACAACCCCCTAAGTGAAAAGCTGGGCTCCCTGATATCTGCAGCAGAGACAACATGTGGTGTGAAGTCCTGCTCCTTCCTGCTGCTCTCAGGTTTGGGGTACCTGAGAGGTGGTTCCATGGCACTGGATGCCCCTTGATCCCAATGCTCAGTGGCACTCCAGCACAAAGGGCTGAGCAGAGGATGCAGACAGCTGCCTGTGCCTGTGCTTGGTGCTGCCTTCCCCAGCTGTTGCCTCAGCTGCCTTGTCCTTAACCCCTTGTCCCGCTGCTGGAGGTATGCAGGAGAGTGTGTTGTGCAGGAAGAGGCGGGTGGGAGGAGAAGGGCAATGGCAGAGCTTGGCAGCTCGGAGCAAACCACAAAGGAAAGGAGTAATTATAGCACTGAGCTTCATTAGAGCGGCTCGGCTGATGGCGTGGGCTGAGCCTGCTCCAGAGCATGGTTCTCAAGGTAGAGGAGGGCAGGAGGTGTCTTCATGGGGGAGAAGAGCAAGAAATGTTCCTCCTCATCTGTGTTCTCCCTCTCCTGTGCTCCCTGGGGAGCACTGGTTGTGCTTTTGCAGGTTTAACATGGAGTTGGGCCATTGGTGATAGGGAGATGCAGGACAGAGATGTGCATCACGGGTGTGATGTACCAGCACACCAGCCAAGCTGGACTTCATGTCCCCATGGTGGCTGATGCTGCCCAGCTGGGACAAGGAGATGTGATGGGATGGCCAAGCAATAGAGACTGGTATAGTCAGAGCCATCCAGAGAAATGTGAGCAGGGTTGTGCAGTGGCTGTAGGCAAGGGGGGAATATGCAAAAGGCAGAAAGAGGCAGAAGCAATTGGAAATAAACATGAAGTAGAAGGTGAGGGGAGCTGCTGGTTGTGACCCACAGCCCTGGCACTGCAGGGGTCTCTTCAGTGGGTAGAATTTACCAGAGCTGTGCCAGGCAGCTGGGTCCTGCTTTGGTGACCCTGCCTGGTGCTGCAGCCACCAGGTGCTGGCTTGCTTAGCCCCCATCACCTCCTGCTTCTGACCCTCTTCTTCCTCCCTGGTTGTTCTGGAGCAGCAGCTTTGTCTGGGGTGTCCCTCATGGCTCCGGGCAGGAGGGCAGCCCCACAGGTCTGCTTTCCATTGCGTGCTGCTGAGCAAGGAGAGGAAAAGGGAATCGTTTTGGAGCAGCAACACTTCATCCAGATACATCCAACAGCCCTTCTCAAAGGAGGGATGTTGAGGCTTCTTCTAAGCTGGATGAGTCCTCAGAAAGTGGCTGATCCTGCCTCAGCATCCCCTCCCACTGGTGCCTCCTGTTGCTCATGCTGGTGTTGTGCATGCGTGGTTGAACATTTGCTCTTCTCTTGCTCCTTGTGCCTTGCAGTGTGGTGGTGACTGGGGTTGAGAAGTGAAGACAAAACCATTTTTGGTCCTAGAAGAGTTAATGTTTTCCACTTTGGTTTAATAGTTCCTCTCTGCTCCCCCCTGCCTGAACCTGTCTGTGTATGTGGGGCAGGCTCAGTTCAGGTGATGGTTTAGAAACAACCCCAGATGAGGAGTGAAAGGTGCTTTGATCCAATGATCCTTTTTCTCTCCTCACAATCTGCCATGGTTACATTGCCCAGGGCCCTGGGGACAGCGTGCTGCAGTGAGGTGGGCTCTTCACCACATTCTGCTGCCTGCTCCTGCCCTTGCCCTGTTGTCTTGGCAGCTGGCAGGGCCGCAGTTCTCCCTCTCAGTCCTTTCTTGCAAGAATGCTCTGGGACCTGTCCAGATAAATCAAAGCAGATACAATGAATAATGGGAATGTTCACCTGAAACATGGTCTTGACCTTCCTCTCCAAAAGCTGTGTCCCACCATGGTGATGTGCAAAAACTGTCTGAACCATCTCTGAGCTTTCAGCTGTTTTGGAGGCTTTGTCCCATCGCTGCTTGATTCTCCCCTTTGGCACAGCCATGCAAGGTGCCAGGTGCACCTTAAAAAGCAGTAAGGGCCCCCCTCCTATTTGACTGCAGAACAAGCAGGGTGACATCAGGAGGGTGAAGCAATTCACCTTCTCTTTATTACAATTACAATTCAACTCTTTTCTTTCCAGCCCGTGAGGGTGATGGGGCTGGACTGCCTTGCTGGAGCTGGGGTTAGAGGGATTTGGCTGACTGTTAATACAGCAACACTCCTCACAGTGAATGAAGAGGCCAGGGCTGAGTGGAGATGCAGTGAGTAATCATTTCCAGCTCCCCAGGCTGCACTGCAATTTAACTGTACAAGAAGATTAGAGCTGTAGGGAAACATTTCCCTAAAACCAGCTGACACATTTGGGCCAGATTACGGGTAGTCTTGTTGTTGTTGTTGTTTTTAATGGGGAAGTGCTTGCAGCCCAAGATACCAAATGGAGAAGCTGAGTGGGAAGCACAGAGTCCCAGTTTGGGAACTTGAGGCTCAAAATTGAAATAATCTGGAAAACTGGGGACCTGCAGCACCAGTGACTTGGAATGAAGGAGCATGTATGGGGAGATGACTGTGTCCCATAGTGGGGACACTGCCTGATCCGGGATGCCACGTGCATGGCCACCTGCCCTAGGGAGGGGAGGTACTGGGTACTTTCTGCTTTCCCCTTCCCACCATGTGCTCTGTTCCAGTCCTTGCAGGCAGCTTGGTTCCTTCTGGGGTGATTTGGGGCACTGGGAATGTCAGGAAGTGGTGGTACTTCTGCTGCACATCTTTGCCCTCCAGGAATGCTGTTCCCAAGCTCATTACATTGTGTTCAGCTCCAGTCACGTTGGCATTCTTTGTGTCTGTGTGGGCACAGTTCATGTGGATGCCATCAGGGTCTGTGTGGGTGCTGCAGCCTTAGTGCAGGCAGCCAGAGGTGCAGTCACAGGAAGAATTCATTTGCCCTCTTGGAAGTCCCTGAGGGCCCATAGGAAAAGCAGTGATCTCCCCAGTGAAGATTCATTATGCAAAGGAGTAGTTTCCCATAGGAAACATTACAGTTCTGACTTCCCTTCCCTGCCCCATGTCGTTTGAGACCTAGCGAGGGCAAACCTAATGGATGCTAAGCTGCAGAGTCCTCCTGGCACTGTGCTGAACAACCTGGCAGGTCTCTTCCATGGCTAGGTTGGATCTGAGGGCTCGATTGTGCATCCATGGCACTGTTTCCTGAAGCAGGAAGCATCTTGGACCGATTTTGTCTCTGTCAGAGGCCAAAGCCTCCTGTTCCCAGCAGAAGGTGATGAGCTGCAGGCTGGTGGGGTCTGTGCTGGGGTGAGGAGGAGGACCCTCCTGGCTCTGCACCTCCATCCATGCAGCCTGGGGCAGCCACTGGGCAGAGAGATACCTCTGCTGCACTGAGAACACAAGAGAGCACCCCTGCCTGCTGTTGGATTCATGTACGGGTAAGTGATGCTGGAAGGCGATGGGAGATGCAGCCCTGGCTGAGGGTGGCGTGTATGAGCCAGACCCAAGAGTTTCTCTGTTTATCTTGTGGTATTTGCATGTCTGGATCCCATGGCAGTCGTGCTGGGGAGCATGCTCCCTGCCCTTCAGCTCCTTTGGCATCCTCAAGCTTTCCCACATTTAGTTTAATCATCCTATGGGCTGATAAGGCAAATAAAATCTGGTATCTTGACAAAGATAAAACAAAGACTTTGCTTTGATCTCCTGCAGTAAGGCCTGATCACTCTGTTTGTGACTTCTCAGCTGTCTGCTGGGGGAGGGAAGCGATGGCAGCGGTGATGAACCTTCTGCAGTTAAGAAATCATTTTCCTCTAAACTATTTCTGGACCTCTGTCCCTGCCTGAGTGTTTCTGTTGGCCAGTGCTTGAAGGGACACCATAGGCTGGGTACAGCGCCAATTCTGTAAGCTGTGTAAGAGGACTTGAGAAGCTAAATTGAGATTAGAGAGAGATAACTTTGTTTTGAGAAGATCAAACGTTGTTGTGAGCAAAGAAGACAACGTGACAGCAATCCAGTTGTGTTCTTTACTCCTCCAGCAAACAAACAGGCACTTTTGTATTGTCCAAGATGCTGCAACGAAGCTGAAGTGTATGTGGCTATAAATGGAAGAAGCAGCTGGTCTTGGATTGCAGCCTGTGCTCAGACTTCTTCGGGCCCAGTTTTTCTTGCATCTGTTACAGGTTTTAAAGGAGGGACTTGGGGAGAAGGCTGCTCTCCTTTGGGTTCGTTGAATTTGGGCCATTCGTTTTGTCAGCCTGCTGAATGGGGCTCTGTGAAGCAGTTCCCTGGGTTTCTGGAGGGCCACATGCATAAACACTTCATTCTTGAATGCTTTCATTTTATCTTAGCATGAAGACAGCAGTAGCCATAGTGAGAGACAAAGCTGGACCGAAGGGTTTGGTCTAAACCATTGTGCAAACAACAAAACCTTGCAGATGTTTCTGTGTTTATAAGAAGGAGATCATCTGAACAATCCAGCTGAGGCTGCTGTGCCAGCCCAGCAGTGCCAGCATGGGCATTCTCAGTTCCTTGGTTCCTCCTTGCCTTGTGTTGTCTGCCATTTCTTCCGCATGGAAGCAGTGGGTTGGATTTTGCATAGCAAAGGCAGTTTGTACAGCAGGAATGAAGAACGACTGAAATGCAGCATCTTTCATCACCGAGTTCAAAGCTGGTTGATGCTCTAGCAAATAGGAGCATAGCCTCACATTTATGTTTAGCTTTTCAACCCGAGAGGCAGTGTCCAGGCTAAGTCTGAGCTGGGTGGTCCTACCAGCCCCTTGGTGTTCTCTGCATTCTGGGTCTGCAGAGGCCTTCTGTGGTGCAACACTTGCATGGCCCCTGGCTGGGTCTAAAAACATTTAGTGGGAGCTGAGCTCCTACCTCCTTTTGCTTCTCTGTGAATTCAACCTTTACCCATCTGTGAGCAAGACCTTTTGTAGGGAATGCTCCCAATGGATCCCTTGCCATACATACTTGTCCTGGGTTCAGCAGTTGCAGTCAGTTTTTCTTCTCTTTAGTAGCTGTGTTTTGACTTAGCCCGGGAACAAGGCTGATCAGGCCGATGTTTTTGGTTGTTGCTGAGCGATGTTTGCCCTGACCAAGGACTTTGTGAGCCTCATGCTCTGCCGGGGAGGAGGGACAGGACTGT
The DNA here is from genome assembly GCA_002631895.1 of Agapornis roseicollis. NCBI lineage: Eukaryota > Metazoa > Chordata > Aves > Psittaciformes > Psittacidae > Agapornis > Agapornis roseicollis. Next base: position 299,631 of record NDXB01016570.1, read on the forward strand.
ACTGACAGGACCAAACTGACCAAAGAGGTATTCCATACCATAGCACGTCATGCCCAGGGGGTAACTGGGAGTGACCCGGAAGGAG
>NDXB01016571.1:0-15839 GCA_002631895.1 Agapornis roseicollis
GAGTAGAGGGGCAGGATCACCTCCTTCGACCTGCTGGTCATGCTGCTTTTGATGCAGCCCAGGGTATGGTTGGCTTGCATATGGTATGGCTGCGAGCAGTTCTTGCAGCTGTGTTATCCAATATTTTACTATTACTGCAGAGCACTAAAGCTTCCAGGAGTTCCTCAGATTGTCTTCAGAAATGTGTTCTCTGGAAAATGTCTCCAAATAACACTGGTTTGAGAACCACACTTAAAACATGTGTGAAAATCAGTTGCAAAAAACTCTATTTGAGAAGAAACATAGTAATATATTTGCCACTCTAACACATTAATATGAAGTAACTCCTGTGCCAAAACCAGCTGCATTGCAAAGTTCTTCAAAGGCACTAGGATAATATGGCTACTTCCTGCACCCCCATCTCAGCATTTCTTAGGGAGTGGGTAACCCTGGTACATAATAAGGCTGGGTTAACAAAGGCCACATCTCAGACTAGGAGAGAAGCTGCCAGAGAAGAATGAGCCTATACCACCCGCCTTAAAAATCTTTCCTCTTAATCTCCAGTGGGCCTTGCAGCATTGTGAAGTTGGCTGCTTTGACCTTTTTCTACTTTTGGTTTAATATACCACTTCTCTTTGGTGCTCAGCTGGGACTGTAGATGGTAGTGCTTTCTCTAATGATCAAAAAGTCTGGCAGAAGTGTTGGCATCAGCTCTCATATGAATAACAATGAAATCAGAAGCCAAGAAATACGAGCAAAACACAAATACCCTGGAGAGAGATGTGTCATGGTTACACCATCCTCCCGTGCTTTCCTTCTCCTTGCTGTAAAAGTTAGCTTGAAAGTTGCAGAATAAAAGTTGTTATGGGATCTGTTTATTATTTATAATAGGGCAGAGCTACAGGCTTTCTTTCATATATGACCTCAGAAAAACTGACTGCAAGATTAATGCTCACCCTCCATATATCCTGTGAGTTAAAGGTCCTCTTTTGGATTCTGAGTGTCTTCTAGTAAACAAATGTGTTGGTTGTTCTAAGCACCTTGCAGAAATAACACTGCTGTATTGTGGGGGCAGTTTTATTTTATTTTATTTTATTTTATTATTTTTTATTTTATTTCCCCCCCTGAAATTTAATTATTTCCCCCCACTGAACTCTGCTGTCTGAAGGTAACTTCAAACTTTTATTGATTTCACTGTGTGAGGGTCTAGCTGCCAGGTTTACCGTGCCCTGAAAGCAAACCAGACCATTCTGTGAGGCCCTGAAAACCAGCTCTAAAGGCCCAGCTTTGCTGGCTGCCTGTGCCCAACAAGCTCTATCCACTGTCCCTCTCCAATGTAAAAAAGGTGGCTTAGCACACTTTAGCTTTGAAATAAGAATTTGTGTTTAAAAAGCATTTTTTGGTTATTCTAATTAATTGTACTAATCCTTACCCAAAGTTTGTGTTGCTGGAGTCTGCTTGGTGATATTGCAGGCAGTTGCAGGTGCCTAGAAGGGCTGCTGTGAGTGTTTGCAGGCACCAAAGAGGGCAAAAGCACTACCCATTTGTATGTTGCTTCAGAGCTACCTTTATTTAGAAAAGCTCAGAATTGCTATGGCAACCCCAATCACAAGCTGTCAAGGATTCATTCTGAAACTTGGAATGGCTCAGGCTTCAAGGGCTTTTCTCTCTTCCTCTTATTTTCTCAATTGCAGAAATCACTTCTGAGCAGATGGGTCTATAGCAGCTTTACCATGGACCTTTTATGTCCTGGGAGCCCTTTGTTTCTCAGCTTCACAAGGCTGAGCAAAGGCAGCCCTTGGAGTCAGTGGGAATATCAGGTGTTTGTTTTCCAGTTATTCAGATCAGCAGAATCCTTGCAATGAAATCACCCAGTCCAGTGCCTCTTTTCAGTTTCAGAATATCTTGGTGTGGTGAGGTCTGTAACTCCTGGTCTTGCATTGCTCTGTTTGGAAAGACTTACCCTTATTACAGCCAGAAAACCTTGGTGCATTTTCTGGGTGCCAGAACTTTAGGGCCATGGGAGATGAGCTCTGTTAATTCCTGTAGGAGTAGTGTAAGAGATTATTACCTCATCTATTCCTTACACGCTGCTCTAAAAGGTTACTAACTTGATTGCAGAAGCAACAACTCATTACCTACATGTACACCTCTAGCCTCAGCTTAGAACCATGAGCTCCCATGGATGAGAATTGATTTGGCTACTTCTTGGACTGTGATGGTTCTGTCTCTCTAGCTTTTTGCTTGGTCCTGTTTTGGGTATCTGTTTACAGTGGCATAATCACACCTTAATTTTTCTATCCTTACCATTGTTATGCAGATAGCATGTTTATAATAAACTCTGTTCATCAGATCAGCTTTATGACGAACAGGAGGTCTGGAGAATTCCTTTCCTTGCCCACAACGTAGGAGAATACATCAGGGAGATCTCTTACCATGTTTTATTCTCTCTGTGAGGAATGCACTTCAGAGCCATCTTCCTCCCCCAAACTGGAATGTCAAAAGCATTTCTGTTCAACCCACTAACCTTCATGTCCTTGCTGCTGGTGGACCAAAGAATTCCTACACAGCTAAATTGCTATCCACTTCTGAGCAAACAACCTCCTTTATTTGTTCTGAATCACATTGGATGTTATCAGGACTCCATGGTTACCCAATTCAGCCTTCTGCTACCTGCCTAGAATTTGCCCCAAGTTTATCACCTGACAAAAACCAGAGGACCTGTATAGATATGAACCTGAATTTGCCTGATTTATCTGATTCTGACCATTTGCTGAAACAAGTCCAAATTCATCCACAACTGGAAGTGGTGTCCAGAACTTACAGAACAACCCTTTTGCGCTTTCACCCTTTGGCTGAAAAGGGAAACAGTTGTATGGGTGCAGGGATTTCCTGGATCGTAGTAGCTGAAGCAGGAAATGGGGAAAATGCAGCCAAAAGAACTATCTCAATTATCTAAGGAGCTTGCCTCAGTGAGATTCCAGACAAATCTGGCTTTGATTGTCTCTTACTTGATATAATGGAAAGAGGGATGTCATTTTTTAAATTTATCTTTAAAGTGGCAGATCAGCATGGCCTAAAGTGAATAGGAACAGCCTGAAGAATTGCCAAATACTAAAAGAAAGTAAAGGTGATGTGAGGGGTTATGCTGTTATTGTCTAATTGAGCTTTAAAACCCAGAACATACAGTATTTAATCATACAGTCTTACATGGCTGTGCTTTATGAATATATTTGTTAAATAGTGAGGTTGGTTGAGTAGTGTCCTTGGTACCTACTAAGGGAAGAACTCCTCCTCCTTGTTTTGATACCAGGTGTGGGCAGCTGTAGTCTCTCAGAGCTATTTCTGACAATGAATAAATTGCACTGCATATAAAATGATTGGTGCAGCATGAAGACTCCCACAGAAATAGTTCACAAGTGATTACCCTGTCTCTATCTCAAGCCTACAGCAGTAGATGTTTACAAGGCATAGCAATCTAGCAGTAATTTTAGTATCAATCTTATTACTTCTGAGTGAAAATGCACAAGACAACCCCAAAATATTTCCTGGGCATAAAGCCAAAGCAGAATAATTTAACCACATTGAAGTATTTCATGCTTTGAGGAATTTTTTTACACGGTAACACATGAAAATCACCATGTTCTCAAAGAAAACAGAGTTTTTATAGAAACAGTCCTTTGTAGTAGCAGAATATTTTGTCACTGAATTTTGACCCATTTTCCCAAGGGGATTTCTAGAGGAGTAATGTTCAAAACTCTGATGCTTCTGCAAATTAGACTCTAAGCCATGACTATAGGAACAGAATTAAACTGGTGTTAGGGGATTAATAACACTCCAGATCTGAACAGAGGAGAAGTGTGAGGGGGTGGGAGGTGGGTCTAATTTCATGGTTTCTGCCAATGTCAGCCCTGGCATATGTATAATTAACCTACTTGATTAGCATCACAGAATAAAAATATGAATGGGGGAGTTATTCTACTCTGCCAGTCTCTAGGCTTAGGAGCTGGAAGGAGCAGAGAGAGGAAGCGGGGTGGGCAGCAAAGCCTTGAGGATGTAACAGTTGGTAATGAACTTCTGCTAGCTAGAGGCTTAGCATGACTTCCTTTTCCCCTGTTTATGGCAAAGCTCCAGTTACAGCCTCCTTTCTGAAGTGAAGTTACAGTCTCTCCACAGGACACAAGGCAGCTTGTGCAATCCTGTTCTTACTGCTGCTGTTAAAAGGCATGGAGAAATGACCACACAGTCACACGTAGGTGTTGCTAGACCCTTGTGTTAAGTACAACAGTCCTTCAGAATAAAACAGTTCTTACCGAAAACACAATTCACACGAAGGAGGGAGCATTAGTCACTTTTTTCCTGTCCCAGACAAAATAACCAAGGCAACCTATCCCTTCTCCAGAAAGTGGAAGAATATGTAGCTACGGAAGCCTGCAGGGCAAATGTCTGATAACAAATCCATTCTGTTTAGCTGTCCCTTATGGAAAATAAAGGAATAGAAGAACTCATTATAGCCAGTGCCCCAAGCAGGAGCTTAGGAGCTAGCAGTAGTGACAGCTCAGATTATAAGTGTATTTATAATAGAGTCTTTTAAATCTGACACATGGAAGGATTTGTGAGTCAGCAAACAGGTCTGCAAGGGGCAGGCCAGAACAAAAAGGAAAATTGTCGCAAATTATTCAGCCTTGAACGTGCCAAAGTCTGCCTTTCTTTTCTTTATCAATAATCATTGTTCTGGGGAGGACAGGTTTGCTATTTTCTGATTTCTTTGAAAGGTAAGTGCACAGATGGCAAAGAAAAGTGTTGTCCTATGACAGATTCGAATAAAGCAGGTCAGTCTGTCTGAGCTGTGAGTATGAGTCAGGCTCCCTTCCCCAGTCAGGAAAGCACAGGAAAACAATAAGATAGGACCAACATTTCAGGGATAAGTGCAGGAAACAAAGAAACGTGCGTAGGAGGGGATCAGAGTGGAAATCGGTGTCAAAACCCCAGATTTGAATAAGGATGGGACACAAACTAGGAGGGTGGCTAGGGAGAAAGAGAAAACCTGCTGCTGCTGCTGCTGAAGGATATAGCAGTAGAGCATGAAAAAGTTCTGTGGCAGAAAGTAGAAAGATAGACTGCCAAGGGCTAAAAGAAAAGAGAGTAGACGATGGAGCCATGAGCAGAAAGGACAAGGCCTGCAACTGGAAACAGGAAATACTACAAAGCCATTGCCAAGAGGAAGCCAGCAAAAATCCGGTCTCATCAGTGCCCCAGCTATGCTGAAATTCTCACTCTCACTCCTTTCAGTGTAACACCTAAAGTGAGCTGTAGCCATTCATGCTACAAACTCATTGTTTTATGTGAGATCACAGCCATGAAGCCATTGCATTTTTACTAGAGTATTAGATTCCAGTAATGATTTTAGTTTGACTATGTAAATCTTCTGTTTTGCTAGGATGCAGGCACAGTTGCTGCTTTAGACAGTCAAACAAATTGAGATGCACAAAATGGGCCAGATCATTCCCTGATACATTGAACATGGATGAACCTTGCACAAAATCTTTTAAAATCACATTTACTTCCTCTGTCACTAGCAAAAGTGTGAGTTAAGAATGTTAGAACCAGCTGAGGCCACTGATTCCTTGAATTAAGGACATTATATACTTAAGACTGCTTGTAATAAGCACAAGAATTATAGAGCTCTGTAGCTCTGTATCTTGAATAAAGCATTTCTGGGATTCTGGAGAGGACTTGGGTAGTTACTGTGCTGTGTTGCTTGCAGCCAGCCTGTAAGAGTCTGGGCCCACTGTGATGTTTTCAATAGAAGTTACAAGAAATAAGAAGAGATTGTACCCTGGCTTTCAACTGGCTTCCAAAATGGTTTTATTACTGGTTTCAGGATGTGAGCAAATTAAGCAAATTAACTGGGTTTTGTTTGGATTTTTTTTTTATTTCCTTGTACTCCAGTGGAAAGAAAAGTAGGAAAGCCCCTTGCAAATTAATTTGCCTTAAACTCAGTCTACTTCTTAGCATTCTTTGCTTTTGTTCCTTTCCACTTTTGTTTTTGGGCTACATCTATGCTTCAGTCCTAGGAAGCTTTAAAGATAGAAGACCCTTGGTCTCCCAGAATATATGCTGTGTGAAGTATGTTTCTCTGTGTAAGCATAGATCTGCATTTATACAAGTAGCCTGAGATAGGCAACAGTTTCTCAGAGGAAGTGAGAGAGACTCTTTAATGAGAAGTATGCCACTGTTGAGTGTAGTATAGAACAAAACTTTCACAATACCATTCTCAGAATTACATCACCATTAATGGCTCGTGGTAACAACCATTACTGCAATGATATTGTCTGTCTACAGCCTTTTGTCTTTGAGCTGAGTGCACATCACACCCATGGTTGCTATTAAACTTCATGGCACTACCCTGGAGTAGATAACAGTGTAGAGAGAGTAGTTAATGGAACTGGAGTCCCTTAGTACTTACCTTAATTTACATCACAGTAGCAATACCATTTTTATATTGTGAGGCTTTGTTTATGATCAAATGTGTTATAGGCATAGCAATTTCTGACCTTTACAGAACAAGAAAATGGCAAGATTTTAGACTGAAGAGTTCTTTCCGGTCATTCTGGAGATTTCCCAGGTGTAACTTTGTCACCAGAAGTTAGAAACAGTCAAAAAGGTTCTCATAATTCTTTCATCCTTACAGATGTGTCTATCTGTGTCACTGCTTCTATCTCCCATTTCATTCTCACCCTCTCATTCCATCTCTGTCACTGAAATGATGTGAAGTACCATAGTCTGGTTGGGGAAAAGAACTGATGTGCTGCGAAGCTGATACATCTGCAGATTAAAAATTCTTCCTTTGGGCCAGATCTGGAGATTATGGAGGTCCAGATGAGTCTCATGGATTTCAAAAAGATCCTGTGAAAGCTCAAATGTGAATGCCTGCTTCATGTTTTATGTGTCCAGAGAAGGAGGTGGCTTTAAAAGAAGGGTGTCCCATCCACTCCTTCAAAGCTTGTCATATGGTCCTGTCACACCATGCACTTAACACTACTGATAAGCTTCAGATCATTCTAGCAAAAGAGTCTACCTTTGTATATTGCCAGGAAGAAATAATTGTTCAAGGAAGCAAAATCTACACCTTCTTGCATCCATGCTTGAAACACAGTGGGCATAGGAAAGAGGAAGTGGGAGACAAAAAAGGTTTCTTTTCTTGCCCACAAAAGTCGAGACTTCTTCACTGGAACGAAACATTTCCCACTCATTGCTTTCGCACTCATAAAAATCTAATTAGCTGAAATGGGGGAGGTTGGGGCTATCTGGCTCAAAACCACACCTGAAATTAGGTAATTTAATTCCATTATTTGCACATCTTCTGTTTTTTTCTGTGATTAGTCAATAAAATCAACATATGTTGGAGATATATGTATGTTTCCTGTGCAATACAAAAAGCAGTAAGCAAATATATGTAATGAGTGCTCTGCTACAGTTACCATAGAGACAGCATGTTAAAAGAACTGTTTTCCTTATACCTTATCACTGATCTATAATTAAAATCAACACCTTATCTATTCTTGTTGAATTCTTTTTGCTTCTGTGGCACATAGACAAGGTGCTGAATTGATGGTCATATTCTTGTGTTTAAGACGAATGAGCAATCCATTTCATGCACACTTCTCTGAAAACCAAGCTGCCGAAAACCAAGAATGCAGACTCAGTCTCCACCCCATCTCTGGGGTTGAGCAGAGTTCATATCTCAGAGCTCTTCACTTTGTTCCCTAAACCGTGCTCACACAGTTTCCTGTTTAGATGCAGAAAAAAGAGCTTAAAGAGATTTTGGTGCTTCCTGTTCTAAGCTCAGTACAGTCATTTCTTCCACAGCAGCAGCTGCAAATGTCAGGGTATTTCTTTGAAAGGGACTTGAAATAATTTTTCTCATTCTTATCAGTTCAGATGGCTCATTTGTAAATAAATTTCAAAACCTAGTTTCAAGTGGCCAAAAAAATAATTGGATGAAACAGGTTCTTTGGATTGTAAAAGCATAAGCTAAGCATGGGTTCATGTCAGAGAAGTACAAAGCACTCTGAAGACAGTTAATACCTCAGGAGAGCTCTGTAAACTTTGTGAAGAAGGTACAAAAGACCTGAACTGCAGTTCTGCAGACACTGCTGTTCCTTTGCTATATTATCTACACTCCTCTAAAGTTTAGAAAAGGATCTTGATACTAGTTAGTTCCTACGGACTTCAACCTGTGTTGTTTTACTGAGCTTGGAGGTGAAGTGATGCATTCTGGATGCTGCTGAAATGTGCACTGGGGATGAATCTTGCACTCAGTAGCTCAAAAATACACACTCTGGCTGCAATCTCATTGTACAGTGCTGGAAAGCTTTGCTGCTGAGGCCCTTTGGTTGTTAATTTCTTCTTGTGGTTTCAGGAAATTAAAGTGTCTCACTGACCAAGGTTAATGAATTCACTGGAAGGCCAGCAAGGCACATGTCATATGAGAAATGAAAAACAATTCCAGTTGAGGCTTCTTTCTTTTTCTGGTTGATTTAACTGAAATCTTTGCAAGGTGACAAGTCTGAATACAAGCTCTAGAAAACCAAGAGAGAAACCTTCCAGAAGAAAGTGCAAGGTCCTACACCTGGGTCGGAGCAATCCCAGGCACAGCTACAGGTTGGGCAAAGAGGGGATTCAGAGCAGCCCTGCGGAGAAGGACTTGGGGGTGGTGGTTGATGAGAAAATGAACATGAGTTGACAATGTGCGCTTGAGCCCAGAAGGCAAACGTATCCTGGGCTGCATCAAAAGAAGCGTGACCAGCAGGTTGAAGGAGGTGATCCTGCCCCTCTACTCTGTTCTCATGAGACCTCACCTGCAGTATTGTGTGCAGTTCTGGTGTCCTCAACAACAAAAGGACGTGGAGCTGGTGGAACAAGTCCAGAGGAGGCCACGAGGATGATCAGGGGACTGGAGCATCTCCCATATGAAGACAGGCTGGGAAATTTGGGGTTGTTCGCCTGGAGAAGAGAAGGCTGCATGGAGACCTCCTAACAGCCTTCCAGTATCTGAAGGGGGCCTATAGGGATGCTGGAGAGGGACTCTTCATTAGGGACTGTAGTGACAGGACAAGGGGTAACGGGTTCAAACTTAAACAGGAGAGGTTTAGATTGGATCTAAGGAAGAAATTCTTTCCTGTTGGGGTGGTGAGGCACTGGAATGGGTTGGCCAGGGAGGTTGTGAGTGCTCCATTCCTGGCAGTGTTCAAGGCCAGGTTGGATGAAGCCTTGGGTGACATGGGTTAGTGTGAGGTGTCCCTGCTTATGGCAGGGGGATTGGAACTAGATATCTTCAGGTCCTTTCCAACCCTAACTATTCTATGATGCTATGAAAACAAGTTTTTAAATGTATAGGAACATCAATACAGTTTAGGGCTCTGAGTATTCATATACAGGAGCCATCAAATGCCTGGCTGCCAAAACTGCTGAGCGAAGGCAAGACCCCAGTTCCAGAGTATATTCCTTCCCCCAAGATTGATTATGTCCAAGAGATAAAAGAATATAAACCAAGTGCCATCATGGTACACCTTTTCAAAACCTTCAACACCTCCTCCCCAATTTTAACATCTACCCTGGATCTATTTTCTGCTCGATATTATTTTGTCGCTAATTGCACAATAGTTCTTCAATTACTGTAGATCCATTTGTTGGATGCTCTGCATCCTTATGACTCTTCCTGACCTAAATTTGGAAAGGCTCCACCTTGCACCTCCTTTCCATTCCCTCAGGATGCTGACTCCCAGGCACCAGCAGATTAAATTGAAGTACCATATGCCAGCAGTCTGTCCTGTCTAGCTCCCGGCAATTAATATTCTCACAGAAGGGACAGATTAACTACATATGAAGCAGCATCCTGAATCATGCTGTAATTTGCAAGCCATCATATTCAAGTTATGAAACCAGAGCTGTTTCCTTGCATATGCAAAGCCAGAAACTGGTGACGTAAAATTCCCTTTCTGTTTCAGGAAAAAGAAAGCTTTGGATGTCAGAGGATGTCTTTAGGAATGAACTGAGATCCCAAATTAGATGTTGTCTCTTTTTGTTGTCATCCCAACAATTAGCACTATTTGTGTGGTGTGATGAACAGCAGCACAGAATTCAGAAGGAGAAGGACCCAGCATCCAGAAGTGCTGGTGAGGCAGGAGCCGGATTTTGGTTTTTTTTTTTTCTTCACGTATTTGCACACTGTAACTTTATGATTCTGTTGACATTCCAACTACAGTAATAAGTGCTTTTACATCTTCAAAGTGCTTACAGATAATGTCTCACTTAATCTCCTCGAAAAGGAAAATAAGAAAACGACCAGTACAGATAAGTAAATGATTTAATTTTGTCAAAGAATTCAAAGCTTACGGGGAATTAAAGGCCTGATGTCAACCTAAATCAAAGCAGTGGAAATGAGCTGGAACTTGGATCTACCCAAGCTTTCTAGTAGGCAAAAGTGAACTTCACCACTCTTCAAATATGGTCTAGGTATGGAGGCCCTTGTTCAGTGAAAGGGAGAAAAAGGGAAAGGACAGAAGTATGCAAAGAGCAGAGCTGAGATCCCTGAGGAACAGGGCTCATGGTTTCACTGCCAGCAGGATGTTGGGACTGGCAATAGCTGATGGAAGAAACACTCTTTGCCTCTGGCCCACTACAGTGGCTGTTTGACTCCTTCTACCAGGGCTCATGGCTCTGCTTGGTGTTAGCCTACCCTGGCCTGGCCAGAGCCAGGCATGCTGCAGCTGCTTTGCAACCTGCCAACGTCACTGTGCTGGGAATAAATGCCACATGAAGGAATAAATTAGAGCTGGAGTGTCCAAATCCCAAAGAAGTGCCCAGTTTACAAATTAACACAGTGCTTCTCACAAAGATCCTGGCTTATTTTGTTACAGAGGAGGCTAGGTGGGTGAAAATATTTCTTCTTAAATGGTAATCATAGAATAGGAGGATTGGGGTCACAGAAAACTAAAATCTTTGCAGAAGCCAAGTTCTGGTTTGAAAGTGCTCCTTTATTTCAAGATCTTCAGCTATTCCCTACATGCTTAGGATCACTTTTTGAAGAACCATTTTTGAAATGGTACAGCACAAGAAAAACATCCTTCCTTCAGAGAGCACTGAATACTAATTTACTGTTAGCACACTGTGGAAAGAGAAGACTCATCATGGTCCCCTTTCATAAGGATGTTTTTCCCTGTCTTTTTTGAATTTAATACTGTAACAAATTAGGGTTAAAGTGTTCTGTTTTCTCAGCTCTACTCTGATGCTGTACAAGGCCCACAAAACACTGGTTTTCCATGGCCCTGCTCAGATATAAGAATGACCAAAGGCATTCTGGAAAGCTGCTAATTAGGTAATGTTAAGCAGTGACAAGAGGAGCGAGTACGTAAACACAACAGCCATTATATCCACCCCAGTATCCTACATACTGATGCGAACACTGGCACCAGTTAAAGCATGGTTGTTTTATGTCTGGTGGCCTAGCACATCCCAGCTAGAGACCAGACTGGCTTTGAAAGACCTGTACTGTTGGCAGCTCTCAGATAGGTTTTTGGTATGAACATCTGAGCACTGTCTGGGTGAGGAACCTCACTCTTTTAGGTTAGAGTCCGTACGTGCTAGGCATTTTGCTATTGTTGCTGGATCTCTAGGGAGCATAGGAAAATTCCCCCACAGCTCTTCAAGCTTTATGCATCTAAAGGCTCCTTCTGTCCTTGTGGGCATGTCAGGGTCTTTTCAGAAAAAGCCTGATGTTCCTGAGTACCATTGTAACCCAGGCAAATAAAAGCTCCCTTAGACATGCATTAGTGCAGAGCATAGGCCTGCGATCTCCACCAGAGAAAGCTTTTCAAATTGCCTCAAGCCTGTACCCACATACCAGCTTGCCAATAGAGACACAAGGGAAGTCTAGACTCAGGTGCCTTGGTAATAATTTCTGAGCCAAGCTAGGTTTTATCTTATAATGATGGTTCATAAGACTAAATTCTGTATTTAATGACATCTTTGAATCATTTTATGTTTTCAGAGAATTAATTATGAAGACATTCCTGGCTTGTGAAGCTTAAATGGGCAAATGCATCTGCAGATTTTGTCCATCATTGGAATTATAGGATTATATAGTAATCTTCCACAGCCATGAAAACATGTGGAAATTAGTGCTCAATGGTTCTCTTAGAGTTTATCATTTGAAAACACAAGACAATCCAAATGTGTAGAATGCATACACCTAGGAAAGGCTTTAAAAGTGTGTGTCTGCGTGGTGATTACACCATAAACCATGTCCTGATTCACTGAAAAAAAAATAAATAATGGGTCCACTGCACTCCTAGACCTCCATAAATCTCCAGATTGGTTTCCTTTTCCACTTGATCAAATAGTGGTTTAAAGCAAGGTTAGTTGATAGGCAGAGAATTGAGGTATGACCAGACCTGCCATACAGACAATAAAGGTGATGTATGGTGAGAAGAAGGATTTAAATTCCTTTTTATGTGAGATGCTGAAGTTACTCTAAAAAGCTATCATTATGAGAGATTGTCTGATCTAGAGCTGAAGGTATTCTCAGAAATTAATCAAACTAAACTGAGCTTTGGAGAATATCAAATGTGAAGTGGTGTTTGGTTCATGTGCTATTCATTTGAATAACTGAAAGGTTGAATGAGGAAAGAGCAAAAAGGGAGCAAAGTGAGGGCATTCAACTAACTCACTACAGCCAATGCTTCTGATAACATAATTATAAGTGTAATGTTCTAATTTTCTGAAGTGTATGAGCAGTGCCAGGAGGCATAGATAACAACCTTGTATTCGTTAGGTTGATCCGAATTTGTGCATGATGTTTTTCAGATCCTGTAGCTTTTTTGAGATGGATTGTGCAATGAAATTAAAGAGAATGACCCTGGAAATGATTGGACTCTTTCCATGCAGACATGACTATGCAGAAGTTATCTTCCAATTTTTATCTTTTCTTCTCTGGGTGAGTCCCTTCAGTGATACTAAGTTTTCAGACCTGAGAGGTACAGCCTGGCAATACCTTCCAGTTCTGAATGGTCCCATAGTGGTACAAGTAGCTCTAATCTGCAGAAAGACTTCCCCAGAGATCTTATCAAAGAGGCTGTTGTCATATTGAAATGAGACCAGATGGTCTTGTTCTGAATTTTGGAGGGGCCTCTCCCTGGCCTTTGGCATGAGACACCTCTTTATATTCATGGCCATGTGTAATTAATTGTGTCCATGATAAATTTGTTTACATAATTAATATCTACATATATAATTTGAAAGGATTCAACACAGCAGAATTATATCAGCCTAGTATTTAAAGCTAGTTTCTGAAATTACATGTTCTGCCTAAAGATTTTCTGAGTTGAAAGCAAGACTCAGCCTGGTCTGTTCTGTCTGTGGCCTTGGCTTTTCCTTCCTCCCAAGCACAATTACAAGGGAGTCTGTGGTAGCTGCATAGAAATTGTTTTGGTTAAGGCCTTTCTTTTCTTGGTATAAATCAGAGCCCAACTCTGACTGAATTGCTGCAAGTACAGCATAAATTCCCTTAAACCAGCAGAGTACAGAGCACAGCTCAGTTCTGTCCTCTTCTTTCTTGCGTGTCTCAATGTCACTATATTTCTCCCTTGACCCTTTTGAAGAATGCAGCAAAAAAATGTTCATTCTCTCCTCTAGCCTTTTAATTTTGTTTTGTATGTTTTCCCTTTTTTTTTTTCTCTCAGTGTCTTCTCAGTCTTGTTTTCTCCTTCCTCATTTCATTTAAGCTCTGTTCATGCTGAATAAAGTGACATCTCCTGCAATAGGCAGTTTAATTCAAAAAGAGATAGCACATATTCCCTTTTTTCTTTTTATAGCAATCTTTTTTGTGTAGGCAGAGGTTCTCTGCATTGTATTCTGTGATCAGCTTGCCTGAGTTAACCAGTACACTCCACTAACGCAAATAATCTTGCAGCTAAGGTCATTTATCAGTTGGAAGAAAATTCATGTTTTAACCAAAGTAACGTTAAAAAGTAACTCAGCTGGTTCAGTGCTCCTGAAAATTTGGCAATGGAAAATTTGATAAGGATGTCAATATTTATGAAAGTTTTTATTGGATGGGGCACTTTCCACATCCTGCGGTTGTATATGTGTCCTGGGTTCAGCTGTAGCAGTCATTTTTCTCCTTCTTAGTAGTTGGTGCAGTGCTGTGTTTTCAACTTTAGTCTGTGAACAGTGCTGATAACACACCAATGTTTTAGTTAGATGTTTAGAGAGACATTAGCTCAAATTATTTAGTCACTGGCTAGAAGGACACTTATGAGAGATAGAGGAGGTTTAAACACCTTCTCCAAAACAAGGATCATTTTAATGTTTCCTAGCTAATGCCTGAACTAGGGTAAAACATGGGAGACCTAAATTGCAGTAGTGGGGCAGTAATGCTGCAGTGGCTTTATCAGTGAAGAGGGTGGGTAGTAAAGTGTCAGGATGCTCAGGATCCTGGTGAGAGTCTGTTCCAGCCCCTTTCCAGATAAAGGGTGGGATGGACACTCCATCATTCCTAGAGAATGGATATTCCCCTCCTTGGAGATTCAGACCAGAAATTCAAGTCACCCTGCATGTGATCCATATGTTCCTGTAGAAAGTTCCTGTTTCAGCAATCAAATGGTTTTGTCCCCAAAAGAATACAGATTTTTTTACTATTGACTTCAGTATGACCAGAATTCCAGTTGTAAATTGCCTTAAAATCTTTGGCATTTGTCTGAAGCTGATTTCTCTTACAAATCCCTGAGGTCATGATTCAATAATACAATAAATCCAGCTTAAGAACTTGTGTCGGATCAGAAAAGTCATGACACAGAATCACATCACACTGAGCAGTGATCCAAAGTAAGCAATTTCACCTATTCAAATGTGTTAAAAAACAATGGCAAGTTTATGTTGGATCAGAAGTCTCACTCCCAGATGAGGCATCTTCTGCAGCTACTGCTCCAACTTTTTTACTGTATCAGAAATTGTCTGTCTTCTTCTAGGCAAGGGAACATAAGTATAAACACTGTGTCCTGCACTCCAGCTACGTCAGAAATGTGATCATGTGCTGATGCCTGATCCACACCAAATGTGTATTTCTGGCAGACAAGCAGTGCAGAGGTCTGGTATTAATGATCACAGAACCAGGCCTCAATCCAGAAGCGTGGGAAGATGCATGAAGAAAGCAGCAGTGCTTTTTCAGAGCACCAAAGGAGGATCAGGGTAACCATTTCTCCTGGTCCTTTCACCAGGGAAGTGAACAGAGCTGCACAGGCAAAACACTGCAGAGAACTCTTCCTTAAGTACTGGGAAAACTTAAGAGTCCAATGAGATGTCACCAAATGAGAAAGCAGCTGTGAAACATTTCAGCTGTGGCTAGAATGGAACACTATTGCTCCCCAGTCCGCATAAAGGTTTCCTAAGCTGGCCACTGCCAGACATTCATTGGTATAAATGACTGAAGCAGTCAGGCCTGAAATAGTTTAAACACTTTGTCAAACCGAGGAAAAGCTTAGCAAATCAAGGTGATTCTTTTAATAAATGTTTTTGGTTAATGGCATCTGATTTTAAGTAAATAAATTATAATATAAATTATAATTTCATGTAAAGCTAGTAGCAGTTCCAAACTGAGAAAAGGAATTCTTGTACCTTTTAGTAGTACTTTTCCTATTGAAAAAAGGAATTGGTCCCTGACTACAAATTTGCTTGAGTTTTTTTGGATTTTTTTTTTTTTTTTTTTTTTTTTTTGGTTTTGACCTAAAGAATCTGAAATTACAGATAGAAAATTTGTCAGATTATTTCGAAATTCTTTTTTTGGACTGGTTTTGTGA
>NDXB01016572.1:4727-19234 GCA_002631895.1 Agapornis roseicollis
AAAAAAAATAAAAAAAAATAAAAAAAAAAATAGAAAAAACCCCCACAAATAAAAAAATACCTTCAGAACATGAAAGACTGAAGAATTGAGATAAATTGTGATATTTGTTTTTCATGCTTAATTGAAAGCTTTTTGCTACTATATAACCAAGTATCATGAATACTAAGATACTTCTCTTCTAAATGTGTATGTGTATATGGGAACTTTCTAACCCCATGCTTGCCAAACATCAAGTCCTTCTGTTTGCTCTCTTTTTAAAATTAACTCTTGATGGAGGAATGGTTCCATTCAGCAAGGGAAAGAGTTTAAGGTTTCCTTAAGTCTGTGGAATTAGCATAAGAAAGGTCCTGGAAATGATGAACTGTCTAAAAGATTATTCTGCTCACAAACAAATGGGTCACTGTTCAAGTGTACCTGTGTGGACCCTGCTCCCCCCCACCTCCACCCCCTGCAACACTGGAGACATGTCTTTGGAGACAGAGCCACAACAGAAGATTTGGGATTTTTGGCACCTGAATGTGTCTCTTTATATGTTTTCCCCCACAAATTCCTTTCCCTTTTTCTAGTTATTTCTGACTATGCTTTGCCCCACTAATCTCACAAGTTTTCAAGAACTAGCTACTGACTTCAGCACTGTCCTATAACAGTCCTTCTGGGGTTTTAAAAACCCCATATCCCTGTTATTTTGCCCTACCTTTCCTCTTTCATCTCCATCCTCAAATCAGTTAAGAGAAAGGAATGCACAAGCAACAACAAAATACACTTTTCCAAAGAAATTACACACCCAGTTATTGCCAAGGTGAGCTGCCTCTCTTCTTTCAACGTTTATTTATCTGTTGCTAAACACGACAAAACATCATATTTTAAACGCAGACTTTTTCAAACTATTTAATAAAGTCTACTGTGTATTTATGACTCCTTAACCAGAAAACCATACCCTAATGGATATATTTCAAGTTCCTGACCCAAAACCCTTAATTAACTGTAAACCCAACATTCTTATTCTTCTTCAGAGGAGTATTATGTTAGCAGATTTGGAAGTTAGTTCTGAAGGGAACTGTTTTTATAGTACCACAAATCCTAAGGGGGGGGAAGTCATTTTCTATTCCAAGAAAACATCCACCACTAGCACCAGTGAGAAGCAGAGCTCTGGTTTGTTGAGTTTTTTTAAAGCCCTAATGACTAGGTTTTATTCCATAATCACAGAGCACCCCTTTCACCTGATGATTTTTGTTCAGTCTTCAGTGTACTTCCTTTACTGCTTCATCATTCATCAACTATGAGGTCATTAATTTTAAATGGGAGACTCTCAGTAACCAACAGAGAATTTCATTGTAAATCAAAACTTCTCCAGCTGATAAGTTAATTTGTCAGTAAGGCAGCTCGGCAGCCCTTTTGTTTTGTATGGAATTTTCCAGACAGTCCTCTAGGCTGACACCACAGAAATTAGGATCACCATTTACTATAGGCCTTCAGTCTTGAGGGAGGTCCTGAAAGAAAACAGAGATGACATATTTTCCCTTATGTTCCCAAGGTACAACTATCTCTGTTTTACTGTCTGCTGGGATATGTTTGATCATACTGTCAATGTGTGGATGCATGCCAAAAAAATGTGTATGGCCATTAAGGAACACTTGTTCTCTGGTTGAAAGGGCCCCTTTACACATGTCTGCCCTGAAAAACAACTTGCACAAAAGCTTAATCTCCAAGATATGACAGCTAACAAACTCATTACAATCCATATGGGGGAGGGAACAAGTGGGATACAACAAGGAGACCAAGAAGCTCAGATGTCCACTAAGTCTTCACATCAAAACAGCAATCAAAAAAAAAAAAAATTTGGAGCCAGTAATGGAGCCAGCTTTTTGTCAAAGCAGGCGTAGATAGCTGTGCTGAGAAAACTCCGGAGTGCAAAGCAGGGTCTTTTATGTGAAGCTTCTGTAAAAAAACCATGTGGAGCCCGGTGAAGCTCAGCAGATTGAAACATGCTGTATTAGCACAAACTTCTCAGTCCTAAGCAACGTTACAGGCCAGATCATCCCCTCTGTTATGGCCTGGGTTTGCCCTATGTAAATTGTAAGGTCAAGGAAAGGGAGAGGAGCAAGCATGTGCTTGCTTTGGTAGTGCTATAAATGCATATAGACTGCCAGTAAGGGCAGCTGAGCTTCAGTCTCAGTTTGTCTGGGCCTGGCTAGAGGAATCCTGTACTATGCAGAGCTCTGGTATTAAAGAGGCTCTTCACCTAGCACACATACTCCCTAAGAGTGATGTTTTTTTAAAGTGAGGGTCATCTCTCATACCAGTATGTGTGGACAAGTGAAATAATGGCAAGTTGCTTTTCTGTTTGGGACACTGTGTTGTGACAGCTGTCCCATGCAGAGCTCTCCAGTGTTGCTCTAATGGTCTTAAAACCAACCCTTACTCTAATTCATGTTACTTTATAAGCAGAAGAAATAAGCAGGACTTGCCAGGAGGAAGAATGGACAGAGACAAAACTTTGGAGAGCTTTCTGCATGTTTGGTTTTTCACTGTTATATTCCAAAGAGAAGGAAGAGCAGAGTATGTTTCTGTGCATTTATTCCTGGGAGAGGCCACTGGTGATGGCAATGTGTTTGGAAGGGCAGTAGTAACTATTTTGCAAATGTGCATCTGCTTTCACTGCTGCTCTCTCTATTTTTGATCATAGCATCCTCACAGCTATACCTTTTCTTTCTCTTTTTCACCTTAGAAACAATTCTGTTCCTTGTTCCAGGTAACGTTCAAGGCCATCGCTTCAATTCTGACGACCTACAGAAGTGAGAGAACCAGACCTCCATTCTGACTGCCCTGCCCCTGCTTCCTCTTGGCCTGGACCATCAGGATCACAACCAAAACAGACAAGGGCTAATTACAGATCTGTACAAGAAAGAAGACCCTTCATATTGGAGTTATTGCTAATGTCACACAATATTTTGTATGCTTTTAGCCACAGGGCCCAATCCTGTCAGCAAAGTCACATGTGGACCTCCTGTTAGCTCTATGGGTGTTCCACAGGCAGGCGGCTGGGGACTACCCGCCCCTTTCAGTCGTGTCTAACTGATCTGCATAGGACTAAGAGTGACGCATACCAACGTGCGATTCTCCACATGTAATGCAAATTCAGTCTTCCTGCTGAAGTGTTGCAGTAGTTGGAGGAACACGCTTCTCAGATCCTTTCCCAGACTTTTATGATTCAGGGCAGTTAACTGGAAATGCAAAAGCCAGTCAAGTCACTGGGTGGCTGCTCATATGGAATTTTGATGCATCTGTAAAGGGGAGAGAAGTCAGCTCGTAGCATATTTTCTGCTATCAAAGGCATGCTGGGCAGTAAAGCTAATTGCATTATGCTGTGTTCAAACAAAAACGCTTGAAAGCAGTTCTGCCTAGCTATGTGAATATGTGCACAGAGCTTGTGTATGTGAATGTTGCAGTAAAGTGAAAATGTCTGTCAACAGCAAAAAAAAAAAAAAAAAAAAAAAAAAAAAAAAAAAAAAAAAAAAAAAAAAAAAAAAAAAAAAAAAAAAAAAAAAAAAAAAAAAAAAAAAAGAAAAAGCTGTATTTCAGTACTACCTCATGGGGAATCTTCCCTCCAGTTTCTAACAGGTAATATTCTCCACTTACTTGCCCTTTAAAACATTTTCAAAGAAATGGCTGCTTGATCATAAAACAAATCACTACACAGAAAACCCCTGAGCGAACGAGACACTCTGTTGCACATACTGCATCTCAAGGGAAAGGATGAGACAATAAACAGCATGTAACAGATGTGATTCAAGTTGCTTCATGCACTGCTGGAAGGCTCTCAGACACTACAGTTCTGAGTATGGTTAAAAAGCCCACAGACATATAGTGGGGTCACTAAAGATGCATCTTATTTAGGACAAGAAAAAAAAAAAAGAAGTAGCTATTCATAGACAAGGTATTATCAGAAGTAATAATCTTAAATTCTTTTTACCCCACTCACAGCCCTTAGAGTAAGATGTTAATATAAACTTTCACAAATCCAGAAATTGTAAAAGATTTCAGATTATTTAAAAATTCTGAAGGAAAATACATATGCAGAATAATAACCACAGTAATAGCTTATAAAGAGTTTCTGGAGCTGTGCTAGCTTTGAATCATGGAATTTCAAGGGAATTTTTTATTACAGTTTTGGCTCCAGTGCACTCGCACCATGTGGGTTTTTGCTTTGAGTTTTAGGTTTGAATGGACCAAGTACTTCAAAGCAAGACTCTAAATCAGGAAAATGCACTGAGTTTCATACGCTTTCCACTCAAACCCATACCTTGGCCCAGATTCCCTTCCAACGGAGCCCAGTCTCACTTGAAACTTGGCCCCACGTTTGTTGAAAGCATTTACAAATCCCATCAAAACTGGTCTGAGTTTCAAGTTTGTAATAAAATCCAAACCCAAGAGTTCTGCTTGGCTTCAAATGTCTCTCTGTTCTAGTAATTTCCACTTGTTTCCGTTAAAAATAATAATAAAAAAAAAATTAAAAAAAAAAGGGGTATAATTCCTGCTGATTTCTGCCTGTTGCACTAGTAAACCAGGAATAACTCCATTAACTCATCAAAGTTGTTCCAGATTTGCACGAGGGTAGGTGTAAGCAGGTTGAGCAAAGTTTTTATGAAGATAAAGGTGGGAAACTGGGTGTCCTCTAAAGCCAAAATTCCAGAATGCAACACATCTTTCTGTTGAAGTTAACAAAACACAAATGCAGCCCATGGGCTTTCCTGGGTGCAAGCAGATCCTTCTGACTTTGAATGTGACACCCAAAGTCCCTCAGCATAGTGCCATTCCAAAGGGCAACTTCCACCTCACTGAGGCCAGCTCCACTATGCAGCCTGTCGCCACTACCCTGCCCGCTCCCTCTTGCCCTTTCTACAAACACCAGCCTCTGCACAGTGATGGGGTGAGCATGCTTGGGAGCTGTCATTTGTTTCCAGCTGTGTCTAAGCTTTGTGACCAAACAAGACTTGAAGCAGTAAGAGGATGACTAAGAGGATGGATCAGGAGTACACAGCTGGAAAGACCACCATGGGTGGGAGCACCAGAGCCTGAATTTAGAGTGGCTTAAAGTGTCACAAAACTACCCCTGGGCTTGCAAAAACAGTATTGCGTTAAGACTAAAGTCTCTGCATTTACCAGAGCTTACTATCTCACTGTACATCACAGATTTGGTGGTATATAATCTATCATGCGACATTCAGAATGACATCACTGACACATCTATTACCTGATCCACCACTGGATCACATTGTCTGAGGAAAGCCCACTATAATGAAGCAAAAACGCCCTGCATCTATCACACTCAGCAAATCCAGCCACCAAACCATAGTAAGCAGCTATCCAAGGACAGATTGTAGTAAGAACAAGAGAGACAGCATTGCAAAATCCACATAGCAATATTACGGTTGTAACCTGATTTTAGACTGTGAAGGCTAGATTACTGTATGTCACTTTACTGCTAAGACATTGCAGGGGTTGAATACAGGAGATACAATGCAGTTTTGCTCTGGATGCCCTTAGACTGGTTATTCTTTTCACACTCCCTTCATCACAAATCCTAAGGAGAAGAACTCACCCTGACCCCATGGTGCTACTACAAGCAGGGGCCAGGTTCTCAGTACTCTGATTCACAAAATCAGTCTCTTTGGATCTTTTTTTCACCCTCTCCTTTTCTCTGGGGAGAGAAGGGAGCTGACTGAGCTAGTGACTGAGGAATCAGAAATGAACATTGTATTTACATCATTTTTAAATGAACCTTTTTCAACAGACTGGTTTGCCCTGCCTGCCCCACACCCTTTTCCACCTCACCCTTCGTTACTCCTGAATGATAAATGTGTTGTTAAAAAGCCCACAACTTTGAATAGTGCCTTCTGGTCGTGACAGAAGTATTTCCTAGCACTGGAAGGACTTTCCAGTGGCTCCTGCAGTTTGCTCCTGCAATTTCTTTTCATCCAGTGACAGTCCAGAAAGTTTTGAGCAGCTCTGTCCCACCCGGGACTATTCTCCCGGACCCTTTTCCCTTGGAGAAACACCAAGGGCTGGAAAACGGCTACCTGAGGCCCTGACTCGTGAAAAGATGTGGTTGGAGCCCAGGGAAAACAAAGTAAAATGCCATGAGAAGGCAGTGCCCCCCTTCCCCCCCCACCTCCCCACCCCAGATCCACCAGAAGGGGCCGGAGCAGGAGCTGGCAGCCGGGCCACAGGGCTGTTTGATTGCCTAAGCCTGGTGGCCAGACAATAGGACCAGAAAGAATGGCTGCTTCCTTCCTTCCTGTCGAGTGTTCTGCCTGAGTGAGCAAATTCAATAGCACTTCGCTTCGCAGCAACACCAGGCTCTCTCGCACAGGCGAAAATCAACAAAGAGCCATTCTCGGGCATTTCCAACTGCACCTAAGCCAAGGCACTGAGCTGTGGAGCCATCCGGCTCGGAAAGGGGGGCAACCAGTCGTCTCGCTTGGGTGTGCGTCCAGGCACAGTAAACATCCAGGTTATTGTTTATGGTGAAGGACTGACTTATTATTTTATTTTTCTCTCTGTCAGGCACCAGGTGGTTTGGTTCCCCATTGCACCCCAGACCCTGCCACTTATGTTATTTAAAGTGCTCCTATTGAATTCACTGTTTTAAACCCCTCCAAACAGGCTGGTTGAAGGGTGCTATGAGGTATTCAAGCATAACTAAACTAGAAGGTGACACAAGAGTTGCTGTGTGCACAACATAAGCCTGCTGCTTTTTTCACGTTCGAGTGGTTACACATTTAAATCACAGGCCAACTGAAAATAAAATAGGTGTCAGACAAGGAAAATATCTGAGAAAAGCAGGTAAGCAGATGACCAAGACTATGCTCAGGTGGGCACAAACTGAAGCATCATTTCCTGTAAATTCCGTAAGTAAGAAGGTAAGATAATAAATATGGATTGTGATTTTTATTAGTATCAGGCTCCTTTCTGTCCCTCAGATCCCACTGTTTAGTTCAGTGCTTTTCCAGACTAAGAGGGAACATTGTATCACTAAAAATACAAGGACCTGAGATGCTCATGTCCAGAGCTGCCAGTGAGGAGTAATATTTTTTGTAAGCACTGAGTTTTTGCATCTTCAGGGCCCCTAAAGAGGGTTCAGTCCATGAAGCTTTCCCTGTGCAGAAATATAAAGTGTGCTCAGTTTCCCTGCTGTCTCTGCAGCACAGTTTCTACATCACTTTGCAGCTCAACAATTGGTCCCCTGGGATTCCTGTGCATCTGCAGCAAGGCAACTCCTCTTGTTGTACATGCATGGCATGGGATGTGGTTGTACCAAGGGATGTATTCTTGTGAACATCTGGGTTTGTTGATTCAGTGTGTGTGGGAAGAGGAAGAGGGAAGCACAGAAAGTATCTCAGAAAAGAAAGGCTTACATGGGATCTCTGGAGTGATCTCTGTCCCTCTTTCTCTCTCCTAAAAAGCTAGATTTTTTGCTTTTTGTCTTTGAAATGAGCAAAGTAAGATTTTGCACTTGCCTGCTGCATCTGTTTTCCCAAGCAAAGACCTGTTTGTTTTTCCCATTGTGTCTGAACCATATTTGAAACAGACCACTGAGCCAAGTTACATCAAGCCTGTTTCTTTTCTGTTTCTGAGCTATGACAGATTATCCTAACCCATCTGCAGGCATGATTAAAAATATGAAAATAATTTTTACTTTTCTTTTGAACTGCCTTTGATATAGCATTTGCTGTCAGATAATCTATAGAGTTTTAACATCTGGTCATGTAAAATGGTATGTTATTGCAGCTGAAGAAAGGACCATTTAGATATTTTTATGGTGAGTTTTTTGTGGCATCCAAGATTGCAATTGTGGCTTCAGTTTACAATAAACTTGTGGTGGTACAGTTGTAACTAAATTATTCATTTTTATGCATCAGAACATAGTTTATAACCCAGAGGGAAAAAAAATATCCCAGCACAGAGGATCTTAATTTAAGATACACATACTGCTTACATGATTACTATAAGTGATGTTCAAATAAGATCATCACATAATCATAGGAAACTAGCCCAGACAACTTTCTATTAAGCAATAACCTGTAAATGACAAAACAATATCTATGCCAGTCATTGCATAGGAAAGGCTAGAATACTGTAGTTAAAAGATTTTTCTTTCTCCAAGAGCAGTCAGCAGCAACATGTAGAGAAAGAAAAAAAACAATCGAAGTAGGACAGCTGTACAGACTTTCATCTCTCAGAATCTGGCATCAGTGAAAATTCATAGAACTTATAGATACAGCTGATCTAATTGTACCCGTCAATGTTTATGGTCTACTTCCCTACAGAAAGATAATAGCTGCTAACTTAACACAAAGCCCAGTCCTGGTTTGGTTTGCTTTGGTTTGACTTGGTTATTGTAATCATTGGAAGAAGCTCAGGTACCATTCAGTTGGTTTACTGCTAGCAAAAGTAGTAACCTAAGAGGAAGTTTACCTAAGGAAGCATTTCATTATTGACTGTTCTGTGGAAAAGAATTTCCAGCTGAGAATGAAAAAGCTGATTTAGGTCAAAGAAGACCATTGCCAGTCTGTACTCTGATCACCCCAAGTCTGGTATTTGTAACAATTCTGTTTGTTTTGTTCCCTACTTAATATCCTCTGAGAGCGACATTCACCACTTGCTTCAGCCAGAAGCATGCATCACCATAAGGATATTTCAGGCTCAAGTCTGAAGATTTCACACATTCAGGTACATCACATTGATGCTGAGGGCAAACCAAACTATTGGATTCTGGCATCTGGGAAGGTGGTTGATGGAAAGAGGCACTCATTGTAAGGCAACCTCTTGCTTTTAACACCTTCTGTTCTTTTAAAAAGTTCTGGTGCCTTTGCTTTTTTCCTATTTTTTTTTTTTAACCTCCACTGTAGTCAGGCTAGAGAGAGGTCAGATGAGTCAGACATTGGTTAAACCAACAGAACTGAGATAATTTTTGACAGTTATATAACCTCCCACCTCCATTTCAGTGGTTTGCTCGTTCCTCTAGCTGCACCCACTAGGATTTCCTACAAGGTTCTAGGGAAAGTTGAGACAATAACTATGCATTTTAGACTATATATTAAATACTCTCATTAGCCCTGTAGGGTCTGGATTCCTCAGAGTTTTCTCATCTGTTTATATTCAGATTGCACCTGTGAGTGAGACAATACTTTTCCAGGTGAAGAGCTGAGGCACAGTCTACCCTGCAGCTGGGAAGCATGGCAGCAGCAAGGACAGACATGGGAGAGTTGATGGTAGCCAGACTAGATTGGGCATACTCCAAAGCATAGACAAAGCAGTTTAGGATGCACAAATCTGCTTGGGACCCTTGGCATTTAACCTACACCGAAGCCATGGCATTGGAGCAATTCCCATCTGCAGTTCCCAATTCATAGTAAGTGGTTTGCTGAACCATATGAAACAAAGTTGTCACAATGGTGCTTTTGATTAAAATTTTATAGGGGGCCATGGTGACCTTTGAAAACAGTGGGGGTTGACAGTGGTCTGCTGGTGCTGCTAAAAAGTTCAGGAATGCTGAACTTTAAGGTTAGGTTGTCTGATTGCAGTGCAAATATATGCTAAGTGACTTGCCCAAGGTCATTTGTATTATGATATCTATACTAGTGCAGGCACTGAACACTGATTTTCCATAGCTGTGGTTAGTGCTCTAATCTCTGCTATGAAAAGAAAAAATATTTTCTAATCTGACTAAGTGTGCTGAATTGTATCTTAGGCAAAGTTTAACTGGCAATACAATATACATAAGTAGGCTAATAAGCATATCAGGAATCTCCATCTTTACTTCTTCCCTATGTGAACACTTGAATTGAAATAGCAGTTCATTTTAATTTACACCTTCTGATATTTTTCATGCAGACTCCAACCCAGGTATTGAAACGGAACACACTTGTTCTCAAGTGAGAGGAATCACAAACAGGTTTGCACAGAAACAATGAATGATCTGACTTGAAACCGCTTTTGCTTCTCCCTGCAGGAGAAAGTTGCATTGGTTACCTAAAGGGGCAGCTTAAACTAATCTAGTTAAACTACATTAAATGGCAGGTGGATGTCTGTTACACATATTCGACTAAACAGAGCTTACAGCAGTTTAACTGGGTCACCCCTGAAAAACTGTGCATGACTGTTCTATAGACAAAGACTGCCATTATTAGGGTGCACATTTCTGTATAACCCCAATGTCAGCACTCAGAGGAAACTCTTCTTCAGGTTTATTTGCTGCCATAGCTCATGAAATTTTCACTCTCTTGTTTTCCATAGAGCAATAAATCGTGGGGCAGACTCCCTTCTCAGAGTTTAATGGCCTGTCCATATTGCTAATAATCTAATATTGCAAAATGGCTTATGATTACTGTAATCAATATTCAGTCTCTTTTCCAAACAACCCGACTATACTGATTGCAAAGGATTTTCAATATCTGAGAAACTGCAAAAAAAAAAAAAAATCAAGTGAAGAATGTTTTTAGTTGTTTGTATTTTGAGTAGGTCTTATTGAAACAGATTTTGAACATTTAGAATACATAATAATTTTGGGAACTGTAGTGAAAGAAAGCGAAAAGTGGTAAAAGCAGAATCAGTGTTGTATGGAATTTCACTCAGGGGATGCAACAACCTAAAGGAGCAGCCTTTTTCATACCCCAGGGACTGCTCTGCAGTCACTAGTGGAAGTGTCACTAGTGGAAGCCACAGAGAGAGTGGATGACATACAGTCTGCAGTAGCATTCTGTAAAGTATGTCATAAGCTCAGCAAGTAGGATGACATTAGGAGGTAGACTTCCTTTCATTTTTGCTCACAAAATGAATCACAGATTTGAAGATCTAATACTTCTCAGCTTAATTGCATTACAAGCAACTTACACCTGCAAAAGAAAAATGCCCCTTTTGCAAATTCATCTCTTGGGTGTGGAGTTGGGGTGAGAACTAATGTCATGCAATAACTCACGAAATGGAAAATGACTGCCTACATGCCTTGTTGCATCAGGCACTTTGCGCAGTTGTCCGGTTCACTGTGCAACAAAGTGCAACAAGCTGATATACCGAACAGCATGAAAGAAAGTTGTCCATATTAAAAAGTGCAAACAACCAAACCATTTTTAAATACAGGCAGAATCTATAATAAGCAGTAAAACACCCATGCCTCTCACAGCTAATGAGTATTCCCATCCGTAATGGTCTGCCACATCCCTGGTTAATTAGAAACTAAATTACTAACATCTCTAATTATTCATAATGACATTCTTTTACGTCTGTTAAATTAGTTATAAAAATGATTAGCATAAGAAATGCTCAGCTTTGAAATACTAGTCAATAAGTCAAAAAGGCTCTGTTTGCCTATTTAATCTAATGAAAGGTATTTTATCTCACATGGCATCTACACTCACAGGCAAAATTAACCCTCTGAAAGTAAATAGTTTTATCAAATAAAGCAGAGCTAGGTTGCCCTGCTGTCATTTACATGTACAGACTGTTTCCCCTATTAAGTGTATTTCAGTGTATTTCAGAATACTCTACATACTTTGAACAAGTTACATAATTTTCAGGACTATATTGAAAAAGAAAAAAATAAAAGCTTTGAAAAATATATGTCATGTTTTAATGTATTAATAAAAAGATGACCCAATTGTCTCCCAGGCTTTCCAGCCACTTGACTAACCTATTTGCTTAGAAGGTGTATATGAACAGGCAAGTTTTCACAGGGTGTCATTTTCCATATAATCAGGAGGGCTTTGTGCTAAATTGTATAAGAAAGCATTCAGGGTTAAAATTCAGCATGACTCTCCCCCAAACAACCCTTCCTGCACCTTCACCCCCACTCCCACTTAAACCCTTTTGGAGGTTCCTGCCCTCCCCTCCCTGTTCTCCTCTTAGAAGCAAACTCAGCACCATTAGCACACAAATGCAAAATAACCAGCCTAGGCCTCTTCCCAGGAATACAAATTAGGGGCAGGTAGTTGAAGAGCTTAGAAAGCTGAAATAGCGAAGTTCACAATGAAAAGGATGAATAGATGAGAGACTGAAAGTGGGGTAAAGTGTTCAGCTTTTGTCATTTAAAGTGACGTCTTTAACTCTTTGCCTTCATGAGGCTGCTCTTCACAAAAATAATAATGAATTGCAATTAAGACCTGGAGGACAAAAGGGAATTATGTGGGAGGAAAAAAGAAAAGGAAAGGAAAAAAAGAGAAAAAATATGATGACAAGAAAAAGATTTTTTTCTTTTTCCTTCCACAGCATATGAATATCTGTCAGGAAAGCAGAGAGGATAGTTTTAGAACTCTCATTGTTTAATGTGACAATGGTGTCACTGTAGATAGTGAAACCAATGATGTCATCAAAGCAGCTGGAGAAAAGTTTGAGATGGCTCATCAGATCTTCTAAATTTGTATCCAGTCATGAAGCCCCATAGCTACTTCGTGTTCTGTTCTACTTTTAGGGACATATTACTGTTTCCTACTGAAATAAGGGATATTTTAGGTATAAAGTGCTTCTGTGTTTAAAGTTATTTTTCCTTCATTTATGTAAAGTTTTGGGAAATTAAGTTTCATCTTACCACATTCAGCTGCATCTCTGGATTTGGCTGCTGCCTGTTTGTCACATGCTACAACAAAGTTTCATTTTATAGCACAGACCTGTGCTCAAATCATGGTGAGAGTTGGGGTTTTAAAGGACTTCTTTAAAATGTATTAGTTGTGGATATAGTATCCTGCTGTCAGTGTAAAATGGAATGGCTCTTTGATCACACTGGAGGCAAGCAGTTCTTTAACCCAGTCCTCTGATCTACCTGAATGTGGAGTTTGGATAGGGACCCAAGCTAGGTACAAAAGCTTGGCCCTTATTTTCCCTTACCTCTCATGTTATTAGAATAACCTCTCAGGTTATTCTGAAAACCCGTGAAAGAACTTTGGAAGAGTTCCATAAATCCCTCTCCCACTTATTGCTACTACAGTATTTCCAAATAAAATGCAATCATCAACCTTCCATATTTACCCACAAAGAGTACAAAACCAAAGCACTATGACAGCTTCTAGCAGGCAATGTAGGATGGATCCATAGACTAGAGATGCATTATTTGGCATGGGACTGCACCAGTACTTAAACAGCAATGTCATCAGTAGAATCTGGAAAAGATGGCTTTTGAAAGTGGAAAAGGAAGAATTGAACGGCAAAAGTAAAAGTAAATAATGAAGCTTCAGATATTTATGGTAAAAAGATAACTGAGTAATATTAGACAGCACTGTTCTAAATTACTAGTGAGGATTATGCATCTATCTTTTTTACCCGAGGTGTTCTTATTACTAAAGAAAAGAGGTTTTATACACTGTAATGGTCATTTTTACTTTGCTACCTTGCTGACTTTAATAACAAATATACTTTGGGAAAACTGTGCCAACAGACACATTCATACAACTCTTATGACTTCAAAGTATGGAATCTAATCCAAAGATTAACAGGGCCTTTAATTTTATGAAAGAAAATTGAAAATTTCACAGGCTTTCTTGTACTTCCTGTACCAATAGCTAATATTTCTTGCTCGCGTTTTGGAAACATTAAAATTCAAGTTCTTCTTAAAATAAAAAGACACACATTAAAATAGGAGAATAATGAACAAAATAAAAGGTGACTGCACACTATTAAATTAGCTTTTCAAAAAGAGTTTACGTCAATTCCAGCTATTGCACTTGCATGACAGTTTATGGGTGTGGGAGGAAAAAAAAAAAAAATCTCATTTTATTTGCATTGTTTTACCTGTTCTCTTTGTTGAGGATTTTTTGTTCCATGGTGATTGCTTGACATTCCATATTCATTGTTTACTGTGACATAAAAAAAAAATAAATCAGCTATTTAGCAGCTTTAGGGTATGTCTACAAGGACAGGTACAGACAGATGCAAGCTTGTCTGTCTGTTCTTCAAAATGGCCAAACATGAGCCAGCTCTGATGCAAAGTCATATATAGACACATTCACATGGCACTTCTATTTTGAGGTAACAAGCATGATTGAGCAACCTGAGTGCAATTACCCGATTTTAGACAGGAGCTGGCTCTGTCTGACCAGGTCAGGGCATAGCCAGAGGATCTCGGGTCTTCTTGTGCTTGTCCAAGTTGTCAAGCTGCAAAAACCTTCCAGAACAAACAGAGGCACAACAGTGACATCTGAAAACAGCCCTTTCAATGTCCTTATACTGTAAAGGATAAAATCATAAGACCTATTTTCTTTGTGGTAATATGAATTTGGATGCTTTTCAACAATCTCACTGCATTAAAAAGCAAGTTAAAGCTTTATCCTTTATTTACATCTTAGAGATGATACATCTATTGCTAGATGTTGTGATTAAATAAATAGTTTGCAAAAAGCCTCCCAACAAGAAGTTTTTGTGGCTTTCTTCATTTCACCATTCCTTTGATTTCTTAAACATATTTTAGTGACTTGTCTCTTTCTTGTATTCAAAAAAAAAAAAAAAAAAAAAAAAAA
>NDXB01016572.1:53499-86448 GCA_002631895.1 Agapornis roseicollis
CTCCCCCCCTTTTTTTTTTTAACCCCCCAAAATTATTTAAGCACAGGAAATCAAGCATGTCAAAGTTTGGCAAAGTAGTTTGGGTGATTTAGCAGTTACAACACTTCTTTCTCTATTAGCCAATCCTTGGGCTTTGACTTTTTATCTCCCCTTTTCCACTAGTTTCTGCATGTGCCCTGAGAGGTAGTCTTGAACACAGCAAGGGAAGCATTTGGTGTAGTTTGTAAGGAGAAGTCGTTCACTGTGATTCTCCTCTACCATGAGAACTCCGGATCCTGGAGCTCAAAAGGATGTCTTGGTCTTAGTCAGTGTGTTTATTTAGGAACAAAACCCCTGCACCTGAGAATTACTGAAATGCTTTGCCATAGGCAAATCTGGACACTTGTGCCATACTGAGTGTTTTACATTCACAGCACTCATTGCCCTTATCTAGTGCAGGCAGTGTTGATGTATCATCACTCATGACACATCATATATGATGTGTGTGCATAATGATGAGTAGGATGTATTAGATTTTAAACACAATTACAGGCTTTTCTTCAAAGCCTTCTGCAACCTTAGGCTCTGTTGCTGCAGCTGGATTTGCACGGGCCAACACTTGTGTTTGCACTGAGCTCCTTTAGGAGCCCACCTGCCTGGATCTGATTTCAGCCTTGGAGCTGTCATTTCCTGCCATCACATGAGGTAGTTAGTGTATGCTAACTAACAACTAAACCAACCCCAAATCTGTTAGACTAAGTGTTGTCATTTAGCAATGCCCAATTCTGTTAATATATTCAGTGTTTGGCACTGATGATACATTTAGGAAATGAAAGACAGGGGTCAAATATTCTTTGCAATGTTCTGCAATTGTCCCTGCACTGTGACAGAAGCACTGTATTCCAGCCATAAATGCAATTCTTACAAAAAAAAAAACCAAACAAACAAAAGCCACCAAAAAAAAACAAACCAAAAAACACACCCCCTCCCCCCCCCAAAAAAAAAAAAAAAAAAAAACCCCCCACCCCCCAAAAAAAAAAAAAAAAAAAAACCCCCCACCCCCCAAAAAAAAAAAAAAAAAAAAACCCCCCACCCCCCAAAAAAAAAAAAAAAAAAAAACACACCCCCCCCCCCCCCCCCAAAAAAAAAAAACAAAACAACAAAACCCTGACAGTAAAACCAGAGACTGAATTAAGGAGAAAACACAAACTTTCCTGGAGGTTTGGGCTCTCTGAAGAATCAAGTTAAAAAAGAGAGAGGTAGTTAATCTCCAGCAACATTAAATTCTTCTTACTCACATAGCACAGGATATGTGTTCTTATTTCTTTATCATGCCACCTACTAACAAGATTTCAAGAACATCACTATCCACTTATAAGCATTTAAGGGCTGTTTCAGTGAAATACATTGTAATAAGAAGGGAGATGTTTGGCAGCAGGTTTAAGTCTGTGTTTTATAGGTGCAGCACAGTTTACTCTGTTGTGCTAACATATCCATTGTGGCAGCTCTGCACTCATGGGTCAGCCCGTGTGAAGGAAGATCTGAATATTTTTATTATTCTTGGAATATTCTTGTCTATCTTTCATTTGAAACATGATATGTTTGTATGTCTGTTAATATAATTTCATCTCTGTGCATCTCATTTCAATCCACATATCCACAGCACATTTCTGTTGTATTTTACAGACTAAAGTACCACAAACTTGCTAAGTGCCTGAGACTAGTTTACAGTCAATTTTAGTCACACCTTACAGCATACTGTAAGATATGGCCTTACTGAATACCTTTTGAAATCTTATGGGAGTAAAAGCTGCTCAAAACCTCAGACCAGATGCTTTAGTAGGATCCAGTCTTTAGATTGCAAATTACTTCAGGCAAGAATCTCCTTCCTGTTTGGCAACTTCCTAGGACACTTTTGCAGCAGGATAAATAAACAGCTTATTATATTGAGGATGAGATACTTGGCTGGGGTGATTTGCTATTGCTAACTTCCATCCTCTGAGAATCCAACTCCACATGGAAGTCAAGACTTATCCATATCCTGCAATGGTTTCACACTTTTGGAACCCATGATGGGAAGATTTCACTGCTTGGACCTGTTTTTCTTACTCTTTCTTTCTTTGCTCTGATCAAGAATTGCACATTCTCATTTGTCATGTTTATACCAACTAATGCTAATCTAATGTCTGCTTATATAGTGTGCATGGCTGTATTTTGCTGTTAAATTAAGCAGCATTTTAGAATCTGCTAGCCTGCATGCTTTGGGGTATGTCTTTTGTGCTAGGGAGAGGTATAAAAGGGCATGCTTAGCAAGTTTGCTATTGCCTTTGCCCAGCAAGGCAAAATGACTGTTTAGATACTATTAGAGCAGTAGTGAAAAAAAAAACCAAAACCCAATCCCCCAAAAACAAACAAAAAATCCCCCACAACAAAAAAACAAACCCACAACTCCCCCCCCCGAAAAGAAACCCAAACCAAACCAAACAACAAAAAACAATCCTGCACAACAAAACAGTGATAATTACAAAAGGTCTGCTGTTCACTGGCCTACATGTAGGAAAGCACTTGAAAAGCCATTACAAAATATATATGGTTATTCCCCAGCAGAGCTGAAACCTTCAATTCTCAATTCTTCACAGCTTTCTGGAGAAGAAAAAGAAAAGAAACCCAATATTTTGGAACACTATTGGCAAAGAAACCCAGTGTCAGTACTTTTCTGACAACCTTTTCCTCCTTAGCTAATCTCATTTTTAATGGGGGATGAGAAATAAGTATGACAAATATTTGTCTTTCGATATACAAACGTGTCTGTGAATTAAGGCTGTGAATCCTGCTGTCTGAAAAGAGTGGAAGCAAGATGGCAGGAGGGCTGACATCATGTGCTGAAAGAGGAGTGACAGCAAGGCTGACAAAGAAGCTTAACTGGACAGTCAAATGTGAAGAAAGGGCAGCTGGACTGGTGTCTGTAGATGAGACACATGGGAGAAAAAGGGCCCAAGAACTAGTAACTCTCTGAACAGAAGGATCCATTTTATTTACTTATTTACATTTATTTATTTGTTTTTTTAAAGCCCTGGAGAACCATGTTCTGTCCCAGGATTGCAGTGAGGAAAGTGTTCTTGCTTCTACGTTGCCTTTGCCTCAGTCTTGCAGCCACACTCCCTTAACATTTGTTGTGAAATCTAGACTCTATTCAAGTCAACAGGAATTTTGCCATCAAGTTTAGTGTGGCCAGGATTTTGCTCAATAACTCCAGCAGTGTCAGCAATGTTGTATTTGCATAGACCAAGGCTACATCTGGCCACAGGAAGGGAACTTTTCCCACATTTCCCCCACCCTTTCTTTCCAAAAGAAAGATGTAAAAGGCTGTTGAAGGATGGTTAATAGTCATTAGTCAGATCTGTGTAAGCAGTGAGAACTTGCTGGAAAAGCACCCATTCTTCAAGGTATAGGCCAAATGCAGTCTGCAAACTCAATTTCTCCAGTCTTTAACCTTCTCTCAGAAGTCCTCTGCAGGGGCAGCTTGGGAATGAACTGCATAGGGCATTCATGGTTTCTGGGAAACATTGTGCTACTTTGCATGTCAGTCCAACAGATCTCCATGTGCACCCTAGCTTCTGTTATGTGAGCTGTAAGGGCTGGGACAGAAAACTTTCTGGCTCTTAGAAGGAGCTATGTTGCTCAGACAGCCAGAAAAATGTGGGTGCTACTGATTTAGATCATGGTAGAATTTTCTTTAGAGATTCTTGTCAGTGTTTTCACCATTCAACCAGGAAGAAGTTGGGCTGCCAAATGAATTGAGGGTGAAACCTGTTTTTGAACATATCTCTGGGTTCAGTAGCACATAAATGTAACAGATGAAGTTCTGAATCTTTTGAAGTCTATAGGAAAACTACCCTTGACTTTGATGAGGTCTGAATTCCATCTTTTCCCCATCACCTCCTTCTTCCCCCTTCACTTTATTCACATCATAAAATAAAAATTGGGGCCCATGTGTATTTTTGTATAGCTGTTTAGATTCCTTTGAGCCCTGCACTAACATATAGGCTACATTTGTATGTACAAAAGCCAACTATACATATGCAATTGCAGTAACTGTGCATGAGAAGATCCTCTACAACCTTAGGCCTCAGCTTATGAAAATCTGATCCAGGAAGCTTTATGGTTCCAGGCTCTTTGAGGGAGAGTCAGGAAACCAAGGGATGCGTCTGTTGGCTAGGTTTTGCAATGAGCTTTTCACTTGGGAATAAAATCTGTAAGATGCTGAATGCTGCTGTTTCCTTTAACAAGAGTCCCTTTGAAGGCATGGTAAAGTAGGATCCAATTCTGAGAGAATCCGATAATGAGAATCATGAGGGAAAGAAAAGGTCCTAATTGACTCTGTCTTTAAGTTTTCTGCAGTCCTTTGTATGGATTTTCTAGTGCGTGGAAGAGCTTAACACACATTTATCCTCTGGCTCAAGTCTCAGGGCAAACAGTCCCTGCTGTTGTCAGCTGTGCAAGTAGCCCAAGTGTCAGACGTTTCATCCTCAAAAGTGTTGCAGTTATTGGGCTTCAGACACATGGATGTTTTACCTTAGTAATGACAGGAAGATAAGGCTCATTAGCTAATTAATTCTCACAACACCCAGGTCACACCCTTTTCATAGTCTGTTGGCCACAGGTGTGTTGTATACATGTATGTGTACAAACATGCCCTTTGGAAAACAGCATCTCCTTTTTGCTGTGCCTGTGTTGTGCTGCTAAATGGGGATGATTTGAAGGTACATTTTGGGTATACAATCTAGCCACCGTGCCGTGTGATATCTTACATCTCATCTTGGTGAAATTCCCTACTTGTCTCTCTCTTGATGTTCCAGACATTAGTAGTTATTTACCTCACAGCAATGTAATGGCGATGGTATCTTGTGGCTGTATTCTGGATGCGTGGAAAAGTACTTTTAGCACTGAAAGGGGGATCATAAAGTTTAAAATACCTTTTAGTAGGGGAAATATCGGACGAGGAAAAGGCAAACCTCCACTCCCAGGTGTGAAGCCCACAAAAACCCATGCTCCATGCTCCATGCTCCCTCTGCTGGCACGAAGGCAGCAGCTGACAGCCAGCACTTCCTCTCCGGGGTGGACCAGCAAACCAGACGCTCACCCCATTCAGTGTAAAACTCGTACATTTCATGGCACTGCTTTTGTTAGGTGGAATAGCAACTAAATAATATAATATGCCACTTCTTTTTTTATTAGTATTTTTTATTTTTTTCCTCCTTCTTTTTTCAGAGACAAGACTTTGAGAAAGAAACAGCATAGCTAGACTGCGTGATTCTGCATTTATACTTAGGTCTAGCCTGAATGCACTACTTCTCACAACATCGTCTATGACCAGAAGGCGAAAAGGCACATTTAGGGTGTCATTCATAGTGAGCAGAACAATAGCACATTATTATTCTTATTTCCTTTTTTTTCTATTCATGAGAACCACATCTAGGCTAAGTGTTGCTATTCTCTGACTTCTGCTCTTCATTGTAGGTGTTTTGAAGGCTTTTAGGTTATTAATATAGCTAATCTATTTATTTATATGATTTAGTGACTATTAAGTAAAGAGTTGTTCTTTGCTTCTTCTTTAACAAAAGGTATTACATGGTAATAGTACCTTCTAGTAAATGGCCATTCACACTGGCTTAAGGAGCTGCAATTTATCTCATGTAATTTATTTCTTTTAACTATCCTGACTTAAAGTTTCTCATTTTTGAAATTATGTTTATCTACTTTTAACTGTCAAACTGAAGCAAAGAATAATTTTCCAATTAATTTGTTATGCAATAATTTTGATTATGTTGAATAAAAAATAATGGCAACATGCTTTTATTTTATTTAATACTTCTCTTACCTTGCTGTGCTTTTGTTTGCAGTGGAAGTGTTGGTGAAAATGAGCAAGAAAGCCTTGTAGTGTGAGATTTTTCTTCCTTCCGATATATTTTTCCTAGCTTTAGCAACGTAACAGTGTGAAACCTTTGGTCAAATAACTGAAACATTACTGATCAGCTATCTGTCTCTTGAGGAAGACGTGCAAAGCTCCCCCGAGGAATGAAGCAAAAGTAGCAGAGATGGTCATGTGCTGGGTGTAGACTTTAGCTCTGTAGTCACTCTTTCATAATATCCTTGCTGGAGGGAAGTGATGAGGACACTTGCTACCCATCAACTGCACTTTGTTGTTACTGTCTCCTGCCCTTTTTTTGTCCACTTTTCTTCCTGCAAAGAAGGACATACCTGGGAGCCAGATTGTCAGAGGTCAGATCTTTAACAGCTTTGCTTCAGGAAGAAAAACTGCAGTAGGGGTTACTTTGGTATAATACAGAGGCTTCAGTTTTACTCAGATGTGGAAAGCACATCTATGCAGACAAGGCTAGCTGACACCAACCTCAATGATGGCCAAGGCTGAAATATTAACATATGCATACAATACAGATCACATAACTCTTGAACAAATCCAGGGACACCCTTACCTTCAGACAATGTCTTCAGCTACACTCCCAGAATACTGATTAATTTTTAAGGTTTGGCTTCTTCCTAGGCCATGTATTCTCCTCCCTCCAAAATCAATGACAGCGGCTGATGCTATGACCAAACAAACTTCTTAGAGCAGAATCTTTATTTAGCAGATAAACACTTCAAAGAAAACAGATTTGAAACCAATTAAAGAAATATATGCATATCTAGCTGTTCCCTGGGGCTTATCTCTCCCTAGATCTGGAAAGGCCTAACAAACTTCTGCACGCTCCATGAACCTTTCTTTCTCTCTCTCTCTCTCTCTCTGTCACTTTGCATTTTTCTTGAGAGAGTTTCTGAGAAGTAGCTGCAGAAAGGTGGAAAATGTTATTCCTCTTCCACAGTGGGACAAGACTTTTAAACGTATGTACACTGTACACACAAAAATAATCCCCTTCCCTAAAGATTATTGCTGAATAAACAAATCCAAATGGCCAAGCATCTAATACAAATATGAGTTCACACTTTAAAGAGTATGTATTCATTTATACCAAGCAAAATTTTTTCATCAGTCAGCCTTTTATTGCTGGGATTCTTTAAAATGCTTTTCCAGTAGCTGGTGTTGAGTGAGCCCTAGCATTGCTCTTGCAGCTTCCCTGTTGCTATCTGCTCAGGGGATGAATTAGGATCTAGAAAGACTGAAGGAAAGAAGTGTATGTCAGTTAAGAAGAGGAAGCCAAGGGAAGAGGATGTGGGTGGAAGACCTGTTTTGTAGTCAAGCAGTTAGACAAAGAACATTAAAATGAAAAAAAGTGCAGTCTCAACTCAGCTTGGCGCTGGTAGATTGTATAACCTAAAGCAAAACCTCACAGTATAAGCTTCTATTTAATTTGGAGGAGGCTGGCTGATGAGGAATCCTGAAGTGGGGTAGAATAAAGGGCTGCCTGAATTTAAGCCAGATAAAGGATAAAAATACATATTTCCTATAAAAAACACAGTTTTAAAGTGCTCGGATTGGAGGCCCATGTTCTGAATGCAAAAAGCAAAAGGAAAAACTATGTGAGAGTGCTCTGTTGAAAAACCCTGTTATGCAGTCTCAGAGCAGATTGTAGTTTGGCTTCTGGTATAATGAATTGGGATGTGATAGGCAACTGTTCACAATAATGGTTCAAATTAAGTAAGGCGACTGGGTATTTGTACTTTACTTTCCCATGTACTATTCAAACTTGGGGGCTGTTTGGCTCTCCAGGGATGATGCAGATGATGTTTGTTTCTCTTATTTAAATGGAAGTAATTTTTGTTTAGACCTGAAAGAATTCCTTAGCAATAATTTGATCAGAAATGTTACATCCCACAAAAGATTTTATGATAGGAAAAAGCTCCCCTCCCCATTCCTGTCTAGCTTTAACAATATGACTTTTGTTATCAACTAAGTGCTTTCCAATTAATATTCTTTTTTCCCCCAAGGCTCCTTGGTTTTAAATAAACCTTACAGCAGTTCGTTGAAGATGGAATCACTAAAACACATTGTTTGCTCCTTTTCCAGAGTGCTCAGAAGTGCTTTCTCTGGTATGTTTTTTCAATTGTTCTTACTACAACCTTTCCTAAACCCATTCAGGAAATTCTCATTATTGATGAGTAACTTCGTTTCATTTACCAGATCACAAATAATATTCCTGTATTTTTATTTAGCAGCTTGGTCAGTTGTACAACTGCCACAGGTATCATTGGATCAAGTCTGTCTTAAAGGTTTGTGCCAGCATTTGGAAGGAAACATGATCACGCACAGGCTGCAAAATCAGATAGTATTACATGTCACAAAAGCAAGCAAACAAACAAACAAAAAATCTAATTCTGTTTTTATATGCACACTCAGAAGGAAAATCTTACTCTACTGTTAGCTGAATTTTGGAATGATGCTACAGTTTGCAGTAGCTGCTCAGGCATAACCTCAAATAAAATGCTTTGTATTCATCTGACCCAGTGGGTCATGAAAAATGGATTTTATGGACAATACATTATTTTGTTATCATATTTAATCTAGTGTTTTTCTTGTATGCTTATTAGTACCACCCACTTCATGGGTAATTTAGAACAAAACCATCCAACTGGTAGCCTACAGGATATCGTGGCCCATGGGACCATTCTAGTCCTCAAGGCAACTACAACATCCAAAAAGAATTATTTGCCCTGAGAAATATCTTCAATGTAACCCAGCCCATTGACAGTGGTCAAGAAATTGTGCAGCACAAAGTTAGATCAGTGTTGAAAGCCTAAACAGCTCCTGTGATTTGCATTGCATTGCATGTGCAAAGTGGGGAAAATAGGTTATCATGGGGACAATGGATGGTGAATGAATCAAATCCTACTGAAAACTGCCCCCTGCCTACAACTGTTAAGAGCCCTTATACAGACATTTACCTAAGTACTGGATTCACAGTGTTATGCTCTAAAAATGTAATTTAAATGCTTACACAGGTAGTAAGAAAGAAAGAAGGGCTGTGCTAAGGCAGAAGGACAATGATAGCTGACCAAACACATTCTCTTTTTTAAATATAAGGAGCAACCACTAAGCTAAGTGGCAATGAAGGAATTGGAGAAAGGAACAGTTAAAATTCTGCATGCTGCAAAAAGAAATGTCTGTCTTCTTGCTCTTTTCTATTTTTTCCCCTTTTTCTCCACTTTCAATAGCATAAATCATCTCCCAGACACTTAACCATATCTGTATCTACACAGGAAAGGTGGAATTAATCTTCAGAAATTTATGGTTAATGGAGAGAAACTGGTACTTTTAGAGTATTTCAG
The DNA here is from genome assembly GCA_002631895.1 of Agapornis roseicollis. Classification (NCBI taxonomy): domain Eukaryota; kingdom Metazoa; phylum Chordata; class Aves; order Psittaciformes; family Psittacidae; genus Agapornis; species Agapornis roseicollis. The sequence continues at coordinate 62,764 of NDXB01016572.1, forward strand.
ATGTCCGCTACAGGTTAAGATGAGAGATATTATGCAAGTGTTCTCCAATAAAAGGAAACCAGATTGATTAATTTGGAAGTAGATGTCTTTAAAACACTCTGATAATTTCACCATTGATATGTGTATTAAGTCAGGCAAAAGCCACTGTAATTCAACTCCTATCTCTAGGTCTATGCATAGCCTGGGACTGGGAGAGCACTGGTGGTAAACTGTTTTTGTTTTGTATATACTGGACTGCTGTGACAGCAATATCCTGTGTGTGTAATTCAGAAAAGTATATAAGTTAGCTCTATACCAGAGATACATACTGGAGCAATTAATATAATCTAGGATAATATTAGAAGGAATACTAATACAACTGTGGTCTTAAATCTCCTCTTTACACCTGCAAATAGAGAAACTGATTATTCCCTTGCATATTTCTGCTAGATTTAACCTCTATTCTGTAGAGAAGTTTATGCTCTGTGTAAGAAACAATACTGACTTGCGTTGTAGTGTGCTGGCTGCTGGATCAGCTGTCACTAGATAACAATGCATAATTGCATTCTGCCTACATGAGAACATCCTGTTGCCTCTCCTCCAAGAATAACTTCACTGCAGAGCACATTGTTCTGCAGGGTCACTGCCAGTGAAGTCATACGCTGTGAACCTCCAAGAACTGGAACAGTTACACTGGTCCAAAAGTGCAGGCTTAAAAAAAGAAAAAGACAAAAAAAAAATAACCTCCCCAAATCCCCAAAACAAAAAAACAATGAAGCCAAATAAAAGAACCCCAGCAAAAAAGTTAAGCCTGCAAGAGTTAAGAAACTTTATTTTCTTAACAATCTTAACACTCCATTTATGCTACAACTTTTAATCCCACAATTACATGCTATTTTTAATAGTATATAATGGCAGTTCTAGGTGTCATAGTTGTAGAGATTAAGGTTTTGCATGACTGTCAAAACAGTTCAATACATATGTATGAGTGGGAAGATCCTCTTGTTTTTTTTCTTTCCAGTATTTTAAGTGGTCTTTCACCTCTCTGACAGAGAGTGAAGAACTGAATGGTTTACTCACATTTGGAAGCACAGATATAAAAGTTTATATATTCTTATGATAGTAGTTTATTTTAATTTTTCTGTTTCCCATAGGCTCACATTTCTAAAGAAATATGCAATTGTCACAGTAGTATTTTATCAACAAAGGTAAATAGATGTGGATCTTCATCACTTTTATGTTTCCATAGTGGAATGGTTAATTTTAGATTATTGGTAAGTAGTGAACAGTGTTCATCATGCAGGTGTTACCTCAGTTGCAAGATGGATACTATATGGTTTATGCTGTAATTTATCTAACAAAATACTGTATTTTCCTTAAAAAATAGAATTTTACAAAAGCCAGGTCTGTTTTAAACAGTTATTGTACTGAGTACTGTACAGAGTCGTTGAATAAGATCCTTTTAAATTGAGTGTTAAATTGAAATTGATAATTTTAGAACAGTTTTCTAAACAACTCAGTGATAGCAGTTTTCCTGCCAGATCTGCTGACAGATGGATTATGTTGTCCTTTTCAGTAAAAGAGAACAATTATCAGGAAGATAAAGCAGTATTGTTTGACACCAGAAAAAGTATGACACACACACATACATTACACTCTTAGTCAATTCTAGTCATAGGTCTCCTGCACATTTCTGTATGCAGCTTCTGTCCAATAGGAATTACACATGCTCCATTTTGGAGATGACAGGGCCTACCAGGATGATAGTATGTCAACAGCAGTTATGTCTTCCAATGAATATGCACTGCATTTTGATTCATGTTGATGGCTCCCTTGTGTTCCCAGCATGGTGCCATTAGAGGTGTTAAAGCTCTCTAATAATTTCCTTTCTTCGTACTACAAAATACACTCCAAATGCACTCTTTCAGTTCACATCTCCATAACATATACCATCTAAAGCTTCTGAAAACAATTTGGGTTGCATTTTTCCATTTCATCCCCTTTGAGTGAAGAGATTAGACATTGACAATACCTCCTAGGTTTTTATACCCTTTCCTTGTCTATGTCAACATTTTCCACTCATGATTTTATTTTTTCTGTTGGCTTACCTGGTCAACATTAGGCATTTCTAACAAGTTCTCATTTCAGAGGTTATTAAAATTTACTACTGCATGTTTTCTCAATGGTAAGCCTAACATTGGTCTTGGTTAATATTTTTCTTTTTCTTCAGTTCACTCTCTTAAATAGCCCTAAATAATTCTGTGCACTTTTCTGGTAAAATCTTAGTTATACCAAAGTTCATAGGAATTTTTGCATCAACTTTGAAGAGGGTAGGACTTCACACTTTTATTTATTAAGATGTGCTTTTATTTGTCTGGATAAAGCAGTCTTCTATTCAGTGCTTACCATGGAGTTTGGGTAAGGTAGGATTAGACAAGAATTCAGCACAAGTTAGAATAGCAAAACAAGAGGCTATCCAGTCCAGACCTAATAAAAATATTATCAAAAGGATGATACATTATTTCTACCATTCATAAAAAAGCAGAGTTAATAAATGGTTATCAGAATTTTTGAATTTTCTTTCATTTTGACATCAACTTTGTGAATCATCCGCATACATTAATTCAGCCTCCTAGATTTTCTAATATTAGGAAATAAAGTGTGGGATTTGTCTCATCTGATTTGAAGAATATACAAGTTAGATGTCTAAATCTAATTCAGGCTGGGTTTTATACTTACAGGAGAAAAGTAGGTATCTCTGGAGATGATGCGTCTGACCTTACTCAAGAAACCAACATTGTTACTCAGAGGATATGTTGTGGTTTAACCTCAGCTGGCAGCTAAGTCCACACAGCCACTCGTTCACTCCCGCTGGTGGGATGGGTGAGAGAATCAGAAGAGTAAAAGTGAGAAAACTCATGGGCTGAGTTAAAGACCTTCTAATAAGTAAACCAAAATCTGTGCATGCAAGCAAAGCAAAACAAGGAATTCATTTGCCACTTCCCATTGGCAGCCTAGTGTTCAGCCATCTCCAGAAAAGCAGAGCTCTGTCACACCTAATGGTTACATGGGAAGACAAACACTGTAATCCTAAACATTGTCGCTCCTTCTCCTTCACCCACCTTTACATGCTGAGCGTGATTCTATATGCTATGGAATATCCCTTTGGTCAGTTGGAGTCAGCTGTTCAAGCTGTGTCTGCTCCCAGCACCTTGTGAACTCTCAGCCTACTTGCTGGTTGGGTGAGGTTAGGAGTAGAAAAGACCTGTTCAGCAACAGCTAAAACATCCCTATGTTATCAACACTATTTTCCACACAAATCCAAAGCATAGTCCCATACTAATTACTAAGAAAGAAATCGATCAGCTAAACCCAGCACAGGTTAATTTTCTGTTTTTCTTTATTTATCATGAAAAACTTAGAGGTCCTGGTTCAAAGATATTGAAACCTTTACTGCCTAAGATAGATCACAAGAGCCATGCCCCAAAGTTCCTACCCCTATGCCAATGATAGGTCTTTTGATTAGTCTCGATTCCTGAGTATCTCAAAAGTACATTATGTGTCTCAAATTTATTCTTTTCTGGTCCTGTTCCAAACAGTTCAAGGCAATTTTGGAGGCATCAGCTTTAACTGTTTGCAATTCTTTTTATTGTGTGTGTGTGTGTATATATATATATATACACATATTTAATAAGACACACAGTTCTGGTTGGCATCTTATTTTATTGTTCCATCTTAAATTTCAACTTCTTTCCTTTTTATTTCACCAATACACTCACTTTTCATCTTTCAAATTCTTTTCCCTCTTCCTTAGCTATAAAAGTCCTGTTGTTATCCTTTTCCCTTTTGGCCTGCTCAGACTTAAGGCTTGGATTCTTTTCCTGCCACTCCTTCCTATATGTGTACTTTGAACTCTGAATAGCCCTTGTCAAGACACTTGGATCATTGCTTTGTCTTATTGTCACTTTTTTTTTTTCCCCAGATTAGTTTTAATCCTGTTGTATTTTCCCAAAATGTCTCAAATTTTCTTTCATAAAGGTAAATTTTAAGCATTTGCTCTCATCCTATATTCAATTGGTTATGTTCTCTAAAATCTGTCTGAAAGTGGAATTGATCCCTTTCCACCATTTGGCCTGTGAACTATTTTCTGGCTGTAGAGGATTCAAATACCCTGCTCCCATATTGTTAGTGCGTTCTTCCCAGTAGGTGAAATTTTGACCCAACTCATCTTCTTTATTCTTTGGAATTCACCATATGAAACTGATATCTTTGCATCTGTATGCGCTTCCTAGAGACTTGAACAACTAAAATCCATTCAGATTGTGCCTTTCCTGGCTCTGCTCCAGAGTGGTGGCCTAAGGGAAATGCAAGCTATTATTGCTACAGTTTGTCTTTTCTTTCTTTCTTTCTTTTCTTTCTTTCTTTCTTTCTTTCTTTCTTTCTTTCTTTCTTTCTTTCTTTCTTTCTTTCTTTCTTTCTTTCTTTCTTTCTTTCTTTCTTTCTTTCTTTCTTTCTTTCTTTTTTCTCTCTTTCTTTTTTCTCTCTTTCTCTCTCTCTTTCTCTCTCTCTTTCTCTCTTTCTTTCTTTCTCTCTTTTCTTTCTCTCCTTTCTTTTCTTTCTTTTCTTTCTTTCTTTCTTTTCTTTCTTTCTTTCTTTCTTTCTTTCTTTTTTCTCTCTTTCTCTCTCTCTTTCTCTCTCTCTTTCTTTCTCTCTTTCTTTCTTTCTCTCTTTTCTTTCTCTCCTTTCTTTTCTTTCTTTTCTTTCTTTTTTGTACACTTACCTGGGACTTCTACCATTTAACTATTATCCCTGTCAAAACTATAGCATATGTGCTTTGAAAGCATTATATAACATTTTTTACACCTATTGGTTTTCTTTGCTCTGCCTTTCCCATGCATACTGCATTCTGTCTTTTCAACACACAGGAATTATCCCACTAAGTTTCAGTTAGTCTTTCCAGATCATAATCTCCTTTATTTAGTACAGCACATTCCAGTTGTTGCTTGTTTCCCCACACATTTACGTCAGGCATTATATTCTTGTTATCCTTCATCTTTCACTTCAGAACAATTTTAGTTTCTCGCCTAATTTGTATGTTGGAAGTACAAGACGGATTATTTAAATAAAGCAAAAGCTTTCCCTTTCCCTCCTTCTCCTGAAGGTTTACAGCCTGCCTAACAGGCCCTGCCAGTTCTGAGCCCAAGAGACTGGCAACCTGTCTGCATAAATGGAGACACTGTAATCCAAACAGTTGGCTCAGCCTGCAGGAGACATTCCAGTGATCTGTGCATTCAAACCCCTTTAACCTATCCTATCAGATCCTTGGTTGTCTTCCAGCATCATGCTCGGCATGGGGAAAACTTCTGCAAGTTACTTATCTGCACAGTTCCAATTAATTTTTTTTTTCTCAGGGTCTGAAGAAACAGTTTCTTATATATTATATAAATGTACTTCATTAGTGTCATTTGTTCCTGTAGGTAATATGATGATTAGAAATTCTGGAGCATTACTCAATAAATCTAGTAACACCTCTGTTATGACAGTCCTTTTCATCCTGGCTTTCTATCATGTTTTCCTTATGTAATATTTTGAACTACTTTCCTTGCATGCAGAGTAATTGGATGGGACTGATCATCTTTTCCACATTTCTGACAGGTCTCTTTCAGTGCCTGTGCTGTGGTCATAGGTGGCTTTCTTCATACTAAAAGAATAACACACCTGTTACAGGTGTTAGCACTGTTTCCATACTTATTTCCTATGCTAGAAGAAATTCTGCATTGGCAAAAAGCTTTAATTTTCTCCTCTTCTAAATGTGGAGTCTCAGGTGCCTCATCTTTTTCTTGGTAATTCCTCCTCTTGGACTTTATCCAGTCCCTGTTTTAGTTTGCCTCTCCAGTTTGCACTTCATTTGGCTCTTTATCATTTGTAGAATATATCTATTCCCCACTGGACTTATGATGGAATGGTCATGGACATATTTTTTCAGCAGCTGTTTCTTAGTTTTTCAGGCTGTGTTGCAGTGTCATGACCCTTTGCATCCCTTTTTCAAAGCTGCTACATTGTTTGCCTGTGTCCTGTAGTGAGTGATTCTGATAACTGCCAGGTTTTCTGCCTTGGTTTTGCACACACTTGAGGTGATTCTAGCTAGCACATATGACCAAAAATATGAGAGTGGAAAAACTGGAGGAAAAGGAGGTCTGTATTTTGTTGAGGAAACAGCATACTGTGGGAACATCAGCTATCAGAAATGTTCATCATAGCTTTTCATTATGTTGGGCAGATTTTGCTGCCTAATATTGGGAGATTTGTTATAGTCACCGGTAATCAAAAGAAAGGAAAATAAAAACATGGTTAACTAAGTGTATGCAATCCATACAACAGTTACCATAACACTTCTTTTCCAAATAATTTTACTGAATAGGGAATACAGTCTTGTGGAAGAGGTACAGCCATACGGTTTGAGGATAGATAGCCTAATGCACTGTCATAGAGTCACAGAATCATAGAATAGAATCATAGAATCTAGAATCATAGAACGGTTTGGGTTTGAGTGGACCTTTAAAGGCCATGTAGTCAATCACCCCTGCCATAACTATACCCTCTCCATCTTTGTGAAGACCCAATAGGTTTACTCTGGTCAGTAAAAGTTAAAATAAAATGCTTAAGGAGGTAAAGAAACAGTATTATTCCAGAGCCAGCAGGTGCCTTCTCTTTATCAGTGCCATGAGAGCTATCTCAAATGCTTTGTCACCCTGGAGGTGGGAAGGAGAGGGGGACAAGTTGTTGCCTGCCTCCATCTGGGAAAAGTACAGTCTTCTCTGTCCTGACTGTCTTCCTTTTTATACCTATGCATGAATTACCTGGCTTTTATGCTCCATATGGCCAAGCTACAGTCAGATGTGGCAGAGGATGGTGGAAATAGGGAACTTCTCTCTGGTTCAAGGCTGATTAACCTCACTGCAAGTTTTATAGGAAGCAGGCTTGGGGCCCCTGATGTAGCTCTTCATGCAGATGGGATACAGAGCCATCCGTAAAAAACGCATGTAGGTTATACAGGCTCTGAACTCTGCTTTTTGCCTTCCAGCTTGTTTGATGTGAATTTGCCAGAGGCCACTCCCTTCAGATAGGAATTCCTCACCAGAAATTGTGGCTTAAGAGCACTTTGTTCAAGGGATATTTGAGCTCATTTTCTTGCAGAGCAGGTTCCCTAAGGGGGCAAAGGTGTTCAGCCTGCTTGTCTATATAGAGTGTTAATCAGAATAAAGCTTTTTAAAAGTGTTGCTTAATTTTGTGTTACTTAGATGGTTGCCTTCTATTGATACTCTGCTCTGTGGATGACTTGTATTTTTATTCCCTCATATTTTTCCCTCATCTTATTAGACAGTCATGTAAGAATTGCAGGCCACTTACATGAGGTTGCTGAGTAATAGTTACAAATAAAACTGTTGGAAACATTTTGGAAGATTATTGTAATTTTGTCAAAATAAGCTACAATCAAGCATATTAATACTAGGTGAAAATAACATTCAAACTAGGGGTAAATTAGCAATCTGCCAGTAATTTTCCATTCTTCTCAAGAAAGCTCAGTTTTGTCCAAAACAACTCGATCCCTACTCTTATCACTAATGTACATAGCATGACTGATATTACATTTCATTATGTAAACATTGCTTTAATGCTTCTCATTACTTCTGCTCAAGTAACCCTGAATAAATACAGTATCTGGCACAAGATGCTATTCCTATGGCATTGTTTCAAAACTAGTGGCTTTGTGTTGCAAAAGATGGAGCTCTTGGAGACATGACAAAGCTTTAAATCTTCACTTTAGCAAAGCTGTTCATCTAACAAAAGCCCTACATCCTACACAGGGTTCTGGATCAATACCCCAAGGCATCATGCCAGTGATGCAAAAGACCTAGATATGAAAAGGTCTTGAGATCAACAGGAATAACCAAGTTGTGGGTTAGGGCCTATGTATGGAGAGCATTAGGGAAATACCTTTGGTTCTGTCTGTTTCCAGTCCAAAATAATTATAAAAGTACTTTGTTTTGTTGGGGTGGACAATAAGAGAAACAGGAGAAGAGGAAGGAAATGAGTGTCTTCTAATTATGCTTCTATAAATATCCTCAAATACTTTGCTAACATGGTCAGGGGAACATTTTCAAAACCAAGATGTGAAGCTTTCTTGTCCAGTTAAAGTGGGCAATTTACACTATCAGGCTTAGCTAGAAAGCTTGGCTTTAAATGTAAAGCCATACCACATAATTTTCTGTGTCACAGGAGCCAATATAAATGACAGCTAAAGCTGTCTGTAACATAGCCTTTACTTGTGGGCTCTGAAACTTCAAAGAAATCTTTCATTTCACTGCAGTGTATCTATCCTGATGATGATATGATAATGTAATCATTTCCCACTATTGGCAATATTTAGGTCAAAGGCACAAACTAGCAAACTGTCACTCTGTGATAAATAAAACAAGACAAGGGAGAGATTTAGAGTTTTGTAGTCTTCATTGTAGGCACTGCTTGATTGCTGGCTCAGTCACAGGCTCTGGAAAGATCTCTCCAAACAACTGTTTTTGAGTCAATATGTGGCACAGTTCTGGGGATAATTTGTTCCAGGGACCACCTCCAAAAACAGTGTCACATTTTGTATTAGTCTCTGGCCCTCTTTTATTTACCAGCACAGACATAGCTCTTAGGTTTCAGTTGGCCTGCAATCTTATGAATCAGTTCTAGCTACATCTAAAATCTACAGAAATCTTTCATGGTGATTGTGTTTCTTGGTGACTGCACTTCTTCAAATGTCAGCTTCAAACCTGACCTGTCCAAATTCCCATCTGCCTTCTTACAGTTTATTTCCTCCAGCCAGCAAATGTCAGCAATCTATTGTCTTATGCAAATTAACATATCTGTGGTGTTTATATTTTTATATATTTATTTATTATTACCTATGCATTGATTTTCTTTTTGTTGTTGTCACAAAATTAAATCTGAACTCAACATGAACAGCAGAGTTAAAGTTCCTTCTCATGTCTTTATGCTGGTGAAACTTTTATTTTGTGTTTTCTTTTTTGTTTGGCTTAGTCAATATACAAGTATGTGCAGAAGAAAAAAGTTAAAATAAAATGCATTTTATCTATCAATCCCTTACATGATTTCCATTAGAAGCACAACATATGATAATGTAAGTCTTCAACTGAAGACTTAGCAGTTTAGCAATATCCAATTGTGTTTTTTAATGAAGTAAATTTGACCTAGAGAGAGAACATCTCAAACACATCTTGATGCATATAATTGTGCTTTATGAAGGTCTGGAAGGTGGCCTAGTAAGCTCTTGTTATCAATGAACTTATAACTAAAGGAATGAAAGCCATGCTATATATTGATGTGGAAAACATAGATATTGATGTCTTGATGGGTGGGAGCCAGGTAATGGAGAGAATGGTTTCCATAGTTCTTTAGGGAAGGGAAAGATGTGCATGGTAGCAATACCTGCTGTCAGCAATTTGCTATTAGTGTACTCATTCATGACACTGGCACATGCAGGGCAAGGTATTTACAGGCATTATTGTTCTTGCTATGTTTTAAGAAAATGCTTCTATTTAGGATTTTAAGATTTCTGTATTTGAAAGTAGGCATATTTTCCTTCAGGAAGGAAGGAATATTCCTCTACTACAGAAAGGTTAAGCCTATTTAGTGTATTCAAACTGATCTTCGAACTGCATCTGTGGACTTTTGGTATCCTATGGCTATAGGACATCAGCTGCCTTTTGCAGTCATGCCTAGTCTAAGGCTTAGCTGCTTCTTTGGACAGTTTACCATTTCTTTTATTTTCTACTGAGCTTTTCAGGTGTTATGTTATCTAACAAACACACGTAGTTCATTTTAATTTTTGTATGTAGATGTTAATCATAAATTAATTTATATCTATGACAGCAGAAAAAAGTTTCACACTGACACCAGTATATTCTGAACAGTGAATATTATGAAGACCTTTTAGGTTCTGAATAAATTTTTGGTGCAAATGCTGTTCAGTAACAAGCATGTCATTATATTCAGACACACAATCCACTAAAGCTACTTTGAAGTCAATAGGAAATCTCTGTATTTCTGCATAAAGTGGGAGGACCAATCTATTCTTGTATGGGAAAGAGTTCCAATTTATTCAAACTTCCTTTTTGTGTATATTATCCACTATTTTTGTATTGAATTTAATAGTTTTAGAAAATATTTAAAGCATATTGGCTAATAAAGCCTTTGCTTGGAAAGTCATATTCTTCAGAATTTCACACTCCAGAAATTGTGTCATATTTTTATTCTACTGGATTAATCTTCTTTGTCAAACAACTACTTACCTAGGGAGAAATATACGGAGGGATGTGACATGTTTAAGAGTATTTCTTTAAAGTACATAAGAAAATCTCAAAAACATAACACTGAGGTTAATAATTAGTAGAAATTCTTGTGTTCTACATGTCTGTGGGCACAGAATTAGTGTTTTGACAAGCTGTTAATCTTATAATGTAATGCAAATCCTCTGATTCAGTTGATATCACTAGATATTAATTGCTCTGAAAGTCTGAACTTTTCTCAGCATAAAGTTCATTTTTTAAAAAGGGCTACCATTGTGCAGTGCTGACAGCACAACATGAAAACTCCTGCTGAGCCTGTCCATACACATGTTTTGCTACGGCTGAGCATAGCATTCTTTGTTATCCAACTGAATGAATATAAAAAGAGAATATGAATACACACAGTAGAGAAATGAAGTGTTTTTGAAAGGCTTTTCCTCTGAATGAAAAAAGAACAAAGTAAGGTTGGCTAAGAATCAGCAAGTTGGTTATATTTTTTTCTACCTTGGGTGGCTCTGAGGTTTGACTAGGTGCCAGCTAACAAATTATGTCACTGATATGTTACTCCTGTGTATGGAGTAATTCTTGGTATCTGTATGGTCTGTCCACACACGCGGGACTAATCGTAATTTCCAACATCCTGTCAAAATAAAATCTACTGATGCAGATTTCACCCTCTCACCCTCTGTCCAAATAAGAACAAATCAAAAGGAAAGAGAACTTGTCAGAAGTTATTTAATTTCAAACCACTTCCCACCAAAAAGAGTAATAAATAAATCTCACAACAGAATTTAAGTCCTCTTAGGCATGTTATGTTTCAGTTAGAAAAAAATTACGTATTGTCATTTTCTGTGACAGGTGGGTAGAAACTTTTTTAAAGGTAAGAAAAAAAAATGTTAACCACAATGTATTACATTAAACATATGCTTATTTCATGAGCCTTGGTTCTCCTGGAGTCAGGAGAACTGAATGCAAAGCAGACACAAGGTGCTACTGTTTGGATCAGGTAGTGAATTAGGATTAGGTAGTAATTTACACATATTTTGTGCAAGACAATTTATCAGGAACTCAAGCCTGTGCTTCCTCCCCCTGCTTTTCAATTTTTAGTATATACAGCATTTACCAAATGATGTGTACTGACAACGTCCACATTTGGTCTTCCTTCTGGATTGGCTCCTTCCTTGAATGTTGCCAGCTTCTCATGTGTTCAGCAGATTTTCAGCCCCTGTCGCTAGTGTTGCACAACCCTGTGCCTCTGTGCAGCCACCTGGCAGGGAGACAGGCTGTCTCCCACTTTCATCTCCCACTCCTCCTCTCCCACGCCGATTGACCAGCAAAACAGGAGGAGGAAGACAGGGAAGGGGAAGTGGTGGCTGGCAGTAGTTGCTTTAAGAAGGTCAATTAAAGGCTGAGAGTGAAGAAAGAAAGGATTAAATAAATGGCTCGTGCTTAAAGAGCAGGGAATTGAGGGAAACTTCGTTAAGTGTGGAAGAGGAGGGGGGAGAGGATTTGGCCACAGTAGGAAGGAGGTATCACAAGAGTGGGGGCTTTGAAAACATAGTGAAAGCAAGATGAATGATGATAACTGATAATTTACAGTGAAGGAGACACAGGGGAAAGGGAGCAGAGTAAGGTCCTTTTCACATCTAACCGTTCTAGAATTCTGTGATTCTAAGATTCTGGGATTTTCCTAGTCCTGTCCTGTGACACACAATCCCTGTCACTCTACTCAAGTCTTTCAGTGTAGTAATTCTTGCTTGAATGTAATTTAAGCTGCTGATATGTATGTTTTCTATAAAGTTGAAGTTAGGGACGTCAAATAGGGAGAAAAGGAATCTTGCAATGGAAAAACTAAAATAAAATGTGCAGTATAATATACATTATAATATGTACAGTGAGGTACCTATAGTATATTCTGCATGCTCATTTTTTACGTTGTCCTTTCAAAGCTTTCTGCAATTTAGATACTGTCACTTTTTGTATGTCTTATCTTTCGCATGTAGTTTTACAAGAACAAAAATTATGTTTGAGCAGCTAAACAAAGGACGGCCGAAGAGAAAGTTAAAGGACTGAACACTTTATTGCAACTCAATATTATGTATTTTGGATAAAAGTTTGTGCTTCAGGAAATTAGAAGTTACTGTGATAGGATTGTTTAGAAGGCTGAATGGTAAATTAGGCCAGTTTTAGTTTTTGAAACATAAATTTGTTGGACTGATATTCATAGACAAAACACATTGCAAATAATTAGTTCCTGCTCATTTGTAATTATTATTATTACATATTCAGAGCAGTTAGTCCTTAACAATAATTTCTTAAATTAACTGTTGATTGTCTGTGCTAGTTCTCTGGCTCTGTTTCGGACTATGCTAACTCTTTTCAGGACATGTGTGGTGTACAAAGTGTGACACCAAAGCAATGTGGGCATGAGCCAGTCAGTGCCAGTAAAGCCAGAGATCTCTCTTTATTTTAACATTCTAGACAACGCATGAGTGACCTTGGAGAAGTCACTAAAGGAACGGTGAGCTGTCCTGTTTCAGCTGCACTTCTTGGATCAAGAAACTAAGAGCTGGTTCCTAACCTCCCTATTGTATTTATATGTTGAGACAATCGGAGATTTATTGATCTAGAGTAAAAAAAAATAGCGTGATGATTTAGGATGCTCACCAGAGGATGGCTGTTCTCACATCCTGTCCCTCTGTAAGGGTTGTTTATATGGAGGGTAAAAAACTGTATTCTCACAGCAATAAAGATTTCCGCTTTTACGTATTGGGACTGGGTTACAGTTTATTCTCAGAAATACTAATGGTTTTGTCATCTGGCTTAATTTCACTCAATCTTTCCGTTTTGGAAAATCAGGAAGAGGTAATCATCAAGCTTACTATTTTTGGTTTATTTATTGTTGTTGTTTTGTTCTATAACAGCAATATTTAATACAGTTATAGCTGTTTTCTGAAGGGATTGCAAACTACTCAAAACATGTTGTTTCTGTGAAAGAGCATCTTTTACCTTCATTAACAAAGTCACAATGCAAGCCTGTAGTATTTAACACAGAAGGAACAAAAAGTATTTCTTTTGATACTAGGTAAATACTGTTCAGTCAAAAGGTCTGTGCTGGGAGTCCATACAGAATTACAGACATGCAGTGCAAGCTTTTTATAAATGCATAGCAAAGGTATTTTTCTTTGCCATGACATTTGTGCAAATAGAACTGAGAAAACCATGAAGGAAGCTTCGTCTTCCACGTATACTTTCACAGAAGGGTGTGTTACTCTTCTTGCTACAGCTCTACATTGTCTCATCCCTCCAGGGACACAGCTGATATTAATCTCTGCACCTTGTGCTGCAGTCAGACAGAAGTTTTCTTAATAATGACAATGGCACATCCTTTGCAGTGTCTTCCTGTTTCACTTGGAACTTTCTCAGTTGTTATCTTCATTGTTTTGTAGTGTCTATAAATACAAAAGTATTTACAATGAATTGTTTCCAAACAATTAATTACTGAACTATGTGCTAAGTTTATACTGTCTTTGTTACACCCAGGCTCAAAGCAGAATCAGTTAGGTAAATACAAGTATTCACATTTGGGTCATGAAAAGTATCTGTTCCTCTAGCAGCATGGAGTGGTTTCCATTTGCAAAATATGAGGTAGCATTTTGGTTGAATATACCCCTGGATATTTTTTTTTTTTTGGGTAGGAATACAAGTACTAACAGGAAGAAAACAACAGACTTGAATTCGTCATTTGGTAATTGTATTTAAATAAGAGNAAAAAATGAGGTAGCATTTTGGTTGAATATACCCCTGGATATTTTTTTTTTTTGGGTAGGAATACAAGTACTAACAGGAAGAAAACAACAGACTTGAATTCGTCATTTGGTAATTGTATTTAAATAAGAGTAATAATATTTAACATACCACATCTTCTCTTGTTTGTAAGTCTCAAATGAGTCTAGAAGTGGATAACAATAAACATGTGGAAAATGGAGACACTAGAGATTATTTGATGTGCCCAAGTCACATTTCTCCTCAGAAGCAGAGCATGGAAATTAGTGCTAAATCCTGTGAGACAGGAAAGTTACAGCTTTTTGGATGTTTTCAAGTGATGGTAATTTTTTTCTTTTGTCATAAGTCTCAAGAAAAATTTTAGGCATCTTAAAACGAGGGACAAATGATACAATTAGGTGAAAGATACATTTAACCTTACAAGTTTGGGGTTTTTTTGTTTGTTTGTTTTTGTTGGTGTGTTTTTGTTTTTTTTCTGTAATTTTCAAACTGAAATGGAAGCAAAAGCTCTCTGAAGGCTTGGAAAAGATCAAATTAAATTTATTGATTTTTAATTGTATATCCCAGAGTTCATAAACTTGGGTGGAACTTACNGTTTTTGTTGGTGTGTTTTTGTTTTTTTTTCTGTAATTTTCAAACTGAAATGGAAGCAAAAGCTCTCTGAAGGCTTGGAAAAGATCAAATTAAATTTATTGATTTTTAATTGTATATCCCAGAGTTCATAAACTTGGGTGGAACTTACCCAATCACCAAAATTCTCAGTGGCATGTTCCGCCCTGTAGCTCAGACAGCATTAGATCAGCAACCTGGTCTAGTGGGAGGTGTTCCTGTCTGTGTCAGGGGGGTTGCAAGTAAATGATCTTTAAGGACCCTTCCAACCCAAACCATTCTATGATTCTGTGATTCTGAGCTGTATATACTCTGTAATCATTTTTGACAAGGAAAGGTAAGAAACATGGTATACTACCAAGTAATAACTGAGGTTTTCAGGTGAATGTGAACAGCAAATTGATTTACTGAAAATGGTATTTGCGTATAAAATCATGTATGAGGGGTGATATTCCTAGTACTGTATCAAAGTAAGTTTTCATGTGGTACTGGATCAATGTAAAAAAGGTTTTTTTCATGAAGTGACTTGATAAAGTGTGAAGTGGATTTTCAGCCACTGCTTTGGTTATGCTACTGATCTACTTTGATTACTCTAGAGAAGCATTTTAGTCACCATTAAAAAGGGAATATAAGCATATGGAGGTAAAACTTGAAGCTGAGATCCAATGCTGAGTCAGACTGGTACAGATAGCACAGTGCTGAGGCAATGATATTCCCTGTCAACATATGCAGACCTATTAGCCTTTAATTTTTAGTCTTAATGGGAATTTTATTTTTTGTCTCTTTTTTTCCTTAATGGCATGTTTATATAAACAGGAGGTTGAGGAGGAAGGAGGCTCAAGAGACAGAGCCTTCCCGGAGAAGCTATCAGCAGGAGAAAGGAGGGGATGGAATTCCCCACAGCCCCACCTCCCACTCCCTACAGAGCACATGTTTTTGTCTCTTTTCTTTTGTCAAGCAGATTGTCAGGGGTAAGGCAGTGGTAATTTTGCTGCAAAAAATTCATGGATGCAAAGTGGTGTGTTTCTCACTTTCTCCCATGGGAAGTTGAAATTAACCTTCAGTCAAACCAAAATCTCCAGTCCAAACCCAAACAATACTGGAGACAGAAGGAAAATTGGTTTAGAAGGACCCAGGGGAGAATTGAAAGCATAAGTGATTTTGAGTCTGTGAGATGTCATTCCCAAAAGTACCAAGTAGCCTCTCATGAAGATGGCACACACACTGGCATCCACAGTCTAGGTAAGTGGCACAGAAAACGTGAAAACAACCTACTTTTCAACCCAAACCCTTGGGATTATGGAACAGGACATCATAAAGAAGATATTAACCCCAAATTGCTGAGGGATGCCAGATGCAGACAGAGTAGACGTGAGGAAATGGTGTCATGAGGCACAGGAGATACACGCTAACCATGACTGTCTGCTCCAAACAATTCTCTTGAAAGCATTAGCATTACTTTTAGTTCCCTGAGAAGTATTATTGACTCCAAAGCCTCAGCCGGAGTTTATTCAAGATCCTTTCCACATGAGAAACAGAAATCCAATTTCCTGTTCCAAGAATGAACAGGATTCAAATGCATTAAGCTCTTGCCTAGATTGTATCTATCTTGCCAAAAACTTAAGATCAATTACTATTTCTCGTTAAGTGCAGAGTATGTGCTTGGCTCTCTGTAAGATATGTGGAAAGACAGCACCTACAGCTAATTGCTTTCAGTTTCAATACCTGATCCTTCACAGCTGTGCTTTTCTATTCTATCCCATTGGAACTTTATTTGAATAAATAAGAGTTATTTCAAAGACAAACAATGTACACAGAAAGATTCTGGCATATATAAAGATTTAAATTACAGTTGTCTCAACAGGAGGTAGAGAGGAGAACTGACACGGGTGCACCTGCAAAGGCCACTAAACAAGAACATAGGAAAGTAAAATTCTGTAGTTGTATATTCACTGTGTTCACTGAGTCATTTCCTCATTACAATATTTATACTTGGATTGTTATTTCTAGTTTGAGGGAATAAAAAGAAATAGTAACTATTTTTTTTTTTTTAAATGGGGTTTGGAATAAAAATAAGACAACTGTGGTCTCATTGACCAAACCAGTAGTGCATTTCTAATTAACTTAAATTTAATAGGATCTTAATTTAATTCAATTCTCAGTTTTCTGTAATGCATTTTATTGGAGCATGTAAATGCTTCAAATTTGAAATGATAAAACATTTCCAAATAAGATGCTGACAACATTCAAATAATACTTATTCCTAGAGGTATATTATAGCAGTTGATATAGAAGTCAGAGCAACAGACCTCAAAACTTATTGGTATATAGAATGACTTACTGGTGTGGCTTATATGGCTATATTCACAAAGGACTGCCAGAGGTGAAGCTAAACAGCTTTTTTGTTGACAACGCTTAAACTGATTTTCCAAATAGAAGAAATCATACTAGCAAAAGGCTGTCTTGGCATTATAGTTCAATAACCATTGAGCACTTCTATTATTTGTTTTGTGTGACTTGTTCAGTTAAGTCCCTGTCTCACCTCCCATGCTGCAGCGCCTGTAACACAGGTATCACTACTTTGGACAGTGGAGAGGAGGTCCCCTGGTTAGCTGTGCCAGGCACAGAGGCCCCCCAAAGCTGTAACCTGGGCATTGAGTGTTTACGGTTTCTACAAAGGTCAGAGTCTCACAGAAGTCCCTCTAGAGATATTTTCTCTCTAGCTTCAGCCTTTTACAATGTTCCTACTTTTATTTTTTTAATCATTCAGTGTGGAAAAATTCGAGATATCTGTATTTCGGTGAGTTTAATGAGGTTTCACAGAGAATTAGGCTTGTCTAGAAAATTAGGTTTAACTAGAGAATTAGATTTAACTAGGGAATTAATAGCCACTGGAAGTTCACTTCAATGAAGCAGAGTGCAAGAAAATCTGAAAGAAAGAAATAGCCTGAAGCTGTGACAGACAAGAATCTGAATGCGAGTAGTAACATGGAAGGAGAGTCCAATGGAGCTTTGCAGTAGGCTGGAAGATGAGAAGTGTAGCTTCTGTGGTGCAATGTTTTCCATGACTGAAATAAAGTATTCAGAAGGCTACACTGAATAAGCTAATGTCACTGCTCACGCTTGCTGCAGTTGCTTCTTGGATGTGATGTCTGTGATGTCATAGAAATAGCACAGGAAGTGAGATCCATATCACTGTCATTCTACATACTTATACATACATTCTGCAATATGATAAGAGAAAGAATATAAGCCCACTGGCACCTGCCATATTAGGGTATTATTCTCTTCTTTCTTTTTTTTTTTTTAATTTTTGTATAGAAGATATGGAATAGAAAAAAAAGTGCCTGAAAAACCTGTTCTTATATGTTATTATCATTGAGGGCATGTCTCTAAAGCACTTTTTTTGATCCACTTATTTTTCAGACTGCAACATATGTTTTTCCTCTTCCACTTTTTAATATTTTGGTCTCTGGTGAATCCACATACAAGAGCTTCCTTCCTTTAGTTGGAGTCCATAAATGAAAGGCTTTTCTTTCTCTGATTGCAGATTAGCCTGCCAAGAAACCAACTCTAACTGGAGAACATCACTTTATTTATGGGATACAGATGACAAGGAAGTCTGTCCTCTTCTCAGGCTTTTTGGAAAGCTTTGGCCTGACCCAGCCCAACAGAGTTCATATGGCAAAGGCAAACTGTGCCAGGAACCAAAGCCAATAGTCATTGCAAACCTCTGAACCAAAACATTCCTTCAGTGCTTGAATTTCCCTATAATTTGTGTAGATTCCCTTTTTGTCAATGAAGCTTGCAGTGGATAACCAGCTTAGGGCAATCAGACTAAACAACTGTGCTATTCATTCAGCAATTAGATGATAGCAGTAATGCATGCTTTATGGTTTCCGTTCTTCATTCTTTCCTTTCTTTTAAAGTCCTTGGAGACAAACTCTGGGATATTTGGCAAACAAGAGGCTCTTGCTGAAAAATATCCTGTCTTTTTTTACTTTAGGGTTGCTAATAAGTTCTATTCTCAGAGGCAAAACATAAGATCCACATAGGAAGAAAAGATCAGCTGGAGAAAAAGCAACTCTACAGTCATTTATATATATATATATGCATATGAATATTTGCTTTGATCTAGTTAAATGATGGAGGGAATTTTTTTTTTTTAAATAATCATCAGCATATGTTTTAATTTAGAATAAAATAAGAATATTTTTAATGTAAATAATTTTAGCAGAAACAGTGAGGTATGTTTGCTCTATAAATGGCTTGAGAGGGGTAGAAGGGCTAAAAGTAAGAATTCTGCTGTTGTTACAGAAGATAAATCATTGTGAAATGGCAGGCTTCAGTACTTCAGCTTTCAGTTAGAATTTCTAGGTTTGGCCAAAATCAGCTGTGATTTTTAACTCTTCCTTATGGCTGTATATAACTACTCTGTGTTTGGAAAAAAAGGGGACCTTACATAGGGGTAGCGATGACATTGTTAATGATCCTATTAACTAATAGGAAAAATTCATCTCTGTGAAAAAAAAAAAAAGAAAACCAGGTTTCACGAAGTCAATAAAACAATGATACAACTTGGCAAATGTTCTCTTTGCATAGTTGGAAAGTAAACTTGCGTATCTACTGCCTTTGTATTTTCATATTCTGGCAATTCTTCCTCCTTTGTTTTACACTAGTTCTGTTGCTTAGCCACTGTGTGACCTGACATATCAATTAAATTCCCTATACTATAGTTCCTTTATTTAAGAACCAATCCAAACCCCATTGAACAAAATGTGGGCTCTGAGAGATAAGTACTGCCAGATTTAGCTGTGGCATCTTAAAGCATTACAGCACCCATAAGCCTTTGCTATCTCTTTTCAAAGGATTGCTTCCCCAATAGCAGGCAAGGAAGTATAGCATGAGCCGTGTGTCAGTCATCGTGGTCTGCAGTACAGAATATGAAATTGCATGAAGGTAGGTAGTCATTGATAAACCAGACTGTAAAATGTGGCAGTTGAGGAATGTTCTGTCACCCTGTGATATTGGCTATGATATAAGACAGATGGCCAAGTCAAAAACATAGGGCAGTAACTCCTATAACTATAAATATGAAAGGTTGTCTGTCAGAGCTCTGAAAATCCAATCTGAGTGCCTCAGTAGTGTTAGAAAACACTGATTTCTTTAAACTGCTTGGGGATACTGATAAAAGATTATGAATAACAATAAAGTATCATTGTACATCTTAAGGAAATAATGGTTATATTCAAGTTTTAAATGCTAAAAGGAAGAAAAAAGTGGGAAGAGGGAATTTCCAGCTGAGTGCAAGTACGTTGCATTTCTATTCAGACCACTTCATTTAGCTTCCAAATATGCTGTTTTGAAATACCATTCAGCATAACGATTGTCGTTTTTCTCAAAATGGCATTCAGTCACAACAAAATGAATGTCTGTGAGGCCTTGGAAGAGACATAGAGAAACAAACATAAAGAGAAGACATGATGAGAAGCCAGTGGGGCAGCATGGCATTCCAACATGCTTTGTATTAAACACTGAATTGAAATAACTTCTTAATTTTGCACCATTCCTCAGAAACTGGTCTAGTGCCTCTCTAATTGTCCACTTGAATTCGTGAGATTTTGTTCAAGACCCAAACTGATATTTAGCTGAAGTGCTCATGGCAAGAGTCTTATTGCCCTTGGTTTCTTCTCTTTTAACAGTGAATAAGGCTAGGTTTTCAGAATTAACTGGCTGTTCCTTTCCAGTGAAGGCTTGAAGGAGAAAATGTATGGGGATTTGGGCTATGGTCTGCCTTTGCTTTACTGACATCTTAAAGCAGCCTCATTGTTAAGATAGATATATAAATTTGAACACTTTCTTGCCAAGGCAGAAGAGACCAGACTTTTTATTTTCAAGTTCAAAGCTGCAAATCTGGAAAGGCTGTGTCAGAAATAGTGTGACCAGCAGGGCCAGGAAAGTGATTGTCCCTCTATGCTTGGCACTGGTGAAGCTGCATCTAATGATTAAAGCCTGTCTTGCACTACTGAATGAAAAGCAAAAGTTTCAAAAACCTGTTAGTGATTCAGTCAAATACCTTAACCTTAGAGAAATTAGAAGTTCCAGAACAGAAACAAGTATATGAATTCTCCCATACAATGTTTATATTTGTTCAGTCAGTATAGCCTTTGAAACATAGGAAAATGTAAATAGAACAGCTATTTCAGTGGGTTAAGGCTGAGGGAAAAAAAAGAAATTTACATCATGATTTTGTGGGAGAAACAAAAATTAAATGTAAAATGATCATCATAAAGAATGGTCATGTGAAAAATATGCTTTTTATTTTACAATAGAAATATCCTTACTGGAAAGAGTATGGCATTGGTTGAGTTCTGGCTATCAGGAAACCTACTTGGAAATAAATGTGTGGTTTTACAGGATATGGGCTATCATGCTGCCTTTAAGCTTGGTGTTTTTCACTTCTGGAACATGAACAGTTACCAGCAATGCATCATGAGTAAATTTACTTTATTTGTACTGCTTGCTATCATTTGTAGTGTGTCATTATTTGAAGTTTCGTGTAAGTCTCAATTGAAACATTAAACTTTTTATGAACTGGAAATCTTGGAAATCCTTCAGAGGAAAGTTTTTATTTATGATATTGTAGTCAGTGTTTCCATTATATCCCCTGTTTTCAGGGGTTTATAACTTAGTCGTAAAAAAAATCATTCTGGACTGAAATTTGGCATATGGGATTGAACCCGAAGAATGATGTTTTTACCCAGTTTTAAAATAAGTCTAATCACATGTAAATGCAGGATATAGAAATGATTAAGCATATTCTTTAGAGATTATTTTGATTTATTATTATGTTGCATTGTATTATAACATTTTCTACAATTCATTCTGTATTAATGAAGTTATATTTCAAATATCTTTTTCATCCCACACTCCTGTCTCTCGGATGAAGAATAGAGTTATTACTACTGTGGTTATCACTGAAATGTGGTACGGCCAAGTGTTTCTATAGATCCAAAGGAACATGATGGTTACTCCTTCTGAGTAGAACAGCTCGTTAGTTTGGTACACAGAAGAAACACACGCAGACAGAATGCAGCTAGACATTGGCAAAAGCCAACAAACCAACAGAAAAAAAAAAAGAAAAACTCAAACTTCCAAAGTTAGAAAACAACATACAAAGCTTTATATGATACTAACCAACTCAGGGCCACCATAGCTGAGATATTCCAGTTTTTGCAGAGAAGTATGGGATGTAGTACAGTGATACAGCATTTCTCCTTCCTTCCTTCCTTCCTTCCTTCCTTCCTTCCTTCCTTCTTTCTCTCTTTCTTTCTCTCTTTCTCTATTTCTTCCTCTCTTTCTTCCTCTCTTTCTTCCTCTCTTTCTTTCTCTCTTTCTTTCTCTCTTTCTTTCCTTTCTCTCCCTTTCTCTCTTTCTCTCTTTCTTCCTCTCTTTCTTCCTCTCTTTCTTTCTCTCTTTCTTTCTCTCTTTCTTTCTCTTCCTTCCTTCCTTTCTTTCTTCCCTCCCTCCCCTTCCTCCCTCCTTCCTTCCTTTCTTCCTTCCTTCCTTCCTTCCTTCCTTCCTTCCTTCCTTCCTTCCTTCCTTCCTTCTTTCTTTTTGCAGTTCTGTTTCCAGCTCAGAATATGTCAATTTTAACTGTCAGATTCCTGTTACTTTCCAGTTGGAACACTACCACAGTAGTGGTCAAGAAAAAAGACTGTCATTGCAAATTCACTGATTTATGGGTTATTTTTGGAGGCTTCATACTGAAGTAATTACCAAGATCTACTTTTTTAGCTTGTCTGTTCAAAAGAAAGTACAGTCCAAATAAAAAAAGTGCGGCCATTTGTAAGCACTTTCACCAGCCAGCATTTTTTAGTGAGAATTTCTTCTCAGATTTCTACTGGTTATATTAAGACTTCAATATAAATTTTGTCCCTCAGAGGAAAATAAGAGAATCTCACTGGAACTATCTGATTTCCATTTTTGCTTAGAGGATTTACATGATAGCAATAAGATTATCCCACAGACCTCAAGCACAGAAAAGCAATCCTGAGAAGCTTTAGACAGTAACAATACATTTAGGGAGCTGGAAGGACTGCCCTTGTTCATCGCCTCTCTTATGTTAGCTGAGAAGAAAGCAGATGTGGTGCAGAATGCACTAACAGGTTTGAAACGGCTAATTCATGACAGATGTAAACTTGTTGTTCATGTGGAGTTGCCATGCATAAGATGATGAAGAATGTCACAAGGCCATTAAGGCACTAAAAGCTCTTTAATGATAAAAAAGTTCAGTCTTCACTGTTAATTCAACCAAGCCTAATGTGTCTAAGGGGGAAAAAAAAGACACAACCCCCCCCAAACTCCAGTTCTAGGACTGCGAACTGGCACGCTGTTGCAAATACAGAAAACCTGGAAAGCTCTGATTCCCATTTTTTTGGAAGAACATGAGAGTAAAAAAGAAAGAGTGGTTTCATAACAATATATTGAGAACCTGGAGGCTGCTACAGGGTACCTTCCTGTGAGGGTGACCAAGCACTGGCACACGTTGCAAGACAGGTTGTGAAGTCTCCATCACTGGAGATATCAAAAGCCCCCTGGAATGGTTCTGGACACCTGGCTGTAGGTGGCTCTGATTGAACAGGAGTGTTGGGCCACATGATATCTGAAAGTCCCTTCCAACCTCAAATATTCCATGATTTTGTGATTTAGTGTCAGACTGGTGTACTCTATTTTGTGCTGCAGTGCCTGAGTGTGATGACTTATACATCAGATGTAATGAGGAGTCTTTTGTTGTTGTTGTTTTGTTGTTTTTTTTTTGTTGTTGGTTTTTTTTTGTTGGTTTTTTTTGTGTGTGTGTGTGTGTTTTGGTTTTGTTTAGTGTTTTTTTGGGGGGAGGGTGTTGTGGTTTTTATGTGGTTTTTGTTTGTTTGTTTGTTTTGTTTTGTGTTTGCTG
>NDXB01016572.1:87975-111848 GCA_002631895.1 Agapornis roseicollis
TTTTTTTTTTTTTCTTTTTCTGTTGCATATGTCGATGCAGTCAGCACAAACATGTGATACATCTCCACCCCAGCCAAACAGGAGAAGGTCATAGGTTTTTCTGTGGTTTGACTGAACTTACTACTTAGAACTACCATGTATACCATGTACAGTCTTGTGTAGTTGATCCTAATGACCATGGAAGTCAGGAAGGAATCTTTCCATTAACATCAGCAAGATGTGGACAAGCTCCTCAATGTTTCACACTGCTCAGTAGAGTACATTAAATATATTTTTTGGTAATGTTAAGTTCAGTATTAGTAACTTGGAGTCAAATGTCTGAATACTAACTAGATATTCTGAAATTAAGAGAAAAGGGTGAGATAGAATTTCAGAAAATTATCATCTTATTTTGGTACCTGTGTCAGGATAAAGGAATATGGGAGGGCAGAAATGTGCACAACAAGAGATAAGGAAGCAGTAATACAATGAGAACAGTAGTGAATTAAGTGGACTGTTAGTGACAATATAGTTAAACTATCTAGGGAATAAGGGTTGCAGTTAACAATTTCGGAAGGGACCAGTAATGAGGAAATTAGACATGTAGGGCTGAAAAGGCAAAAAATGTATTTCAGAAAGTTTCCTCAAGAAGTGTAACAAAGATTACTCTTGAGGCTGGTCTTAATATTTTAATTGGTACTGCCTGTAGAGGAAATGTGTGTGATACAAAATGACTAGGCATTGGCAACACAGTTAAAAGATATAGGCAGAGCTGACAGACGGATAAGCTTGGAGGAAGAGGATTCTAAAAATTCCTGTTGTCATCTGCAAGATGTCTTCCTGAGAGTGAATACAGGATGTGCTAATTAATCACAGCAATAAATCTAGTATATAAAAAGGCATATGACACGTAGAATATATCAGAGGTATAAAAGCTCAGATGAGGCTTTGATGAGGCCTCCTTCACATTATTTACAGTTTCAACCATCCATTGTTTAAAAATATGTCAAGATGAAACAAGAAGGGAGCAGGAAAGTCAGGGCAGCTACAAAAATGCAGAATCTGTCTTTTGAGAAGAAACCGAATAGGCATGATATCTACTGAAATAAGGATTTCTTACTGAGATGAGGATTTGATTACTGTCTTTAAAGATGTTAATGACTTAATGCCAGAAAGGGAAAAAGCTATGATAAAAGACAATGTTAGCATAAAATCTAAGTACATGTAAAATAGCCAGGAAAATGTGCAAATGAGAAGAAAGTTTTTAACTTCTGAAATATTGAGTATCCAAACCGGATGTAGATGGTTAAACAAACAAACAAGCCAACCCTTCTTTAAATGCAGATTCATAAGCTTATTAGGGAGACCCTGTAATATGGTTTTCTTCAACTGCAGGAAAAAAACCTGATTAACTATAAGGTCCTTCCTGTCTTCAGTAAATGGCCATATTTTACAAACTTTTCTTGTAGCTGTCACTGTATTATGTCTCTTGATGTCCTTGTTTCCCTGTGACATTCTCAGAGCCCAATACCTGGTGAATGGAAGTATTTAGTAAGTTATAGTTTTACTTTATGATTGCTATGAAGAATCTATTTTAGGATTATGGCAAAGCAAAATTACAAACAGCTATATTATTACTGTGAGATACGAGGTTAATTTAGTGGCATGGTTGCTAGCCAGCATGGCTTCACTAGGGGGAAATCCTGCCTGACCAATTTGGTGGCCTTCTATGATGGGGCTACAGAACTGATGGACAGGGGTAGAGCAGCTGCTCATCTACCTGGACTTGTGCAAAGCCTTCAACACTATCCCACACAACATCCTTGTCTCTAAATTGGAGAGACATCAATTTGATAGATGGACCACTCGGTGGATAAAGAACAGGTTGGATGGCCACATGCAAAGAGTTGTGGTCAATGGCTCAGCGTCCAGTTGGAGGCCAGTGATGAGTGGTGTCCCTCAGGGATCGGTGTTGGGACCGGTCTTGTTCAACATCTTTGTCACTGACATGGACAGTGGGATTGAGTGCGCCCTCAGCAAGTTTGCCAATGACACCAAGCTGTGTGGTTTGGTGGATATGCTGGAGGGAAGGAATGGCATCCAGAGGGACCTTGACACTCTTGTGAGGTGGGCTGATGCCAACCTCATGAAGTTTAAACATGCCAAGTGCAAGGTCCTAAACCTTAGAGTAATCCCAGGCACAGCTACAGGCTGCGCAGAGAAGAGATTGAGAGCAGCCCTGCAGAGAACGACTTGGGGGTGGTGGTCAATGAGAACATGAACATGAGCCAACTGCAGTGTGCGCTTGCAGCCTAGAAAGCCAAACGTATCCTGGGCTGCATCCAAAGGAGCGTGACCAACAGGTCGAAGGAGGTGATCCTGCCCCTCTACTCTGCTCTCATGAGACCTCACCTGGAGCATTGTGTGCAGTTCTGGTGTCCTCAACATAAAAAGGACATGGAACTGTTGGAACAAGTCCAGAGCAGGGCCACAAAGATGATCGGGGTACTGGAGCATCTCCCATACGGAGACAGGTTGGGAAAGTTGGGACTGTTCAGCCTGTGGAAGAGAAGGCTTCATGGAGACCTCCTAGCAGCCTTCCAGTATCTGAAGGGGGCCTATAGGGATGCTGGGGAGGGGCTCTTCATTAGGGACTGT
The DNA here is from genome assembly GCA_002631895.1 of Agapornis roseicollis. Classification (NCBI taxonomy): domain Eukaryota; kingdom Metazoa; phylum Chordata; class Aves; order Psittaciformes; family Psittacidae; genus Agapornis; species Agapornis roseicollis. Next base: position 90,613 of record NDXB01016572.1, read on the forward strand.
AGTGACAGGACAAGGGGTAACGGGTTCAAACTTCAACAGGAGAGATTTAGACTGGATCTAAGAAAGAAATTCTTTCCTGTTAGGGTGGTGAGATGCTGGAATGGGTTGGCCAGGGAGGCTGTGAATGCTCCATCCCTGGCAGTGTTCAAGGCCAGGTTGGATGAAGCCTTGGGTGGCATGGTTTAGTGTGAGGTGTCCCTGCCTATGGCAGGGGGGTTGGAACTAGATGATCTTAAGGTCCTTTCCAACGCTAAATATTCTATGACTCTATAAGATGCAGAAAGCAACGGAACAATCAGTTGACTCATTTATATTGCCTAAACAACACCGAGACATCCCTCTTCTCAATTTCCATAACTTTCCTTTCACCTTGTCAACTTCCTAGAACTAGTATTACCTTTTCCCTGAGGTGATCAGTGGGCAGCCTTAACTTGCATCTAGTTTCAAATATGTGCACATATTTGGCTTTCATAAATCACAGAGTATATAATTTTGTATTTACATATATGAATGAAGTCTAGTGTCAGTTTGTAAGTGGTAGCTGAAAGATGTATTTCTGTAGTGTTTGACTGAGATTGAGTGACCTTGGCTAGTAGCTGTCTTAAATTTAGCATTAGTTTTTGTGGAAAATTGCTGAAATCTGCAGAAGGTTATGCATTTGGTCTGTTATCCTTATTGTATAACCTAAGACTTCATGACACCTGCTTAGGATGAGGATGAAGATATGTATGTAAACTATGGGTTAAAGGAATAGTGGAAACCGAGAATAGAAGCTCAGTGGAGAGTGACTGATTTTTTTACATTAACATTTTCTGTTGTTGGGATTTGCAATCTGACAAGCTACTACCAAATTAATGAAGTTCATGGACTGCAATTTCACCCAGAGTGATAGTTATTTGTATTGATATGTATCATTTCCCCTATGCCCCCAGCATTTTGTTCTGTACCTGTAATTTCAGGAGCACACCATATATATATATTTTTTTTAGCCAGGTCTGTGAGACCTGATCTAGTAAAAAAACCTATCAATATTTCTCCTCTAATATTAGCTTTGATCTGCCAAACATACTTCATATCAGTGAGCAAAAAGAGGAGTGTGGGCTGAAAGTTTTCTACACTGATTTAGTATGCCATAAAAGCTTGCACAGGCCACTCCTCAGTTCCTGCATAGGCCTGACTACACTAAAATGAAGTTCCGACAGCTTCTACCTGGATTTAATACAAAATCAGCTAAGCAGGTGTTGATATCCTTAGCAATTTATAAAACGAGACACAGCAGTATGTCACTTGTGGTTTAGTGTCAAGGGCAGCTGAAGGGATACTTTGTCACTGCACAATGCCTGTTGATACATGCTTTGATTCCCTCTATATCTATCAAAATAATGACCTGCCTGGTTTTTGTCAGTTAAAACATACACTTGGGATTTCCTTTGTTTTTACTCTTTTTCTTTACATAAGCCTTTTCCTTATTAGTCTGAGTTGTTAGCCAAAGCAGAAACATGAAACTAACTCTGTAAAATTGTATTTTCTTTTTTTTTTAGTACATTTTGACAATCTTGATAACTTCAGTTGTGCTCATCTTTCTTTTTCTCTACCATAGACTCGATTCCAGAAGCATTTGATTTCTTTCTATCATGCTATCTTTAAACCACAGTAAAACCTCCTGCCGACTTGTCCCCTAGGACTAGTGACACAACAACTCATGTTCACATTACCAAAACCCCTCTGAAGTAGATTTTTCCTAGGTTTAACAATCCAAATCAGAGCCTGTGAGCAAAATAACTCTTAATCTGTATGAACAATCAGCAGCTCACTACTTGAGTCATTCCTTGGCCCTTTTTCATTTAGCAGTGCAGTTATAGCCTAAGGCAATATCTATACCAGCAAATAATGTGAACCAAGGCCCTTTCTCTGGACTGGGGAGTGTGGCATGGCACAGTTTGCACCTGTGCAGCTACAGTCTTTTACCTCTGTGAATGCTGCCTTCATCTCTAGCAACAACTGTGAGCAATCTGTGGCTTGTGCTATCCAGGCCTGTCTCTATACTTCATCTTTAGCACCCATCTCTCTTACTGTTCTCTGTTTTCAGAATGAGTTATCTGGCTCTTTCTAACGCCCTCAATCCAGCAAGCTTATTTTTATGTTTTTATCCCATTCTGCTTCCTTTTCCTTAGATTTTTTCCTTTTTTTTTTTTTTTTTTACTTTCTTCCCAGTTTTACCACGTTTCTATCTCCTTTAGTTCTGTTTGCCTTACTTACTCTTTTTGCTTGGCTTCCAAGNTTTTCCTTAGATTTTTTCCTTTTTTTTTTTTTTCTTACCTTTCTTCCCAGTTTTACCACGTTTCTATCTCCTTTAGTTCTGTTTGCCTTACTTACTCTTTTTGCTTGGCTTCCAAGACCCATATCCCCATATTACTCCCACTTATATATCTTCTCTAGACTCCTTGGCAGATCTGTTCTCGCCACCCTATGGCTTGGCCAGTGTGAAGATGGGTCCCCATAGGCAGCCCCAAACTGCTCCTGCTCCCTGTGTCCAAGTTACTAGTGCCCAAGTTTCTCCAGTGTCATTTCCCATATCTACATCTAGGACAGGACATGGAGCTGTTGGAACAAGTCCAGAGGAGGTCCACGAGGATGATTGGGGGACTGGAGCATCTCCCATATGAAAACAGGCTGGGAAAGTTGGGACTGTTCAGCCTGTGGAAGAGAAGGAAGAATAGCAGCCTTCCAGTATCTGAAGGGGGCCTCTAGGTATGCTAGGGAGGGGCTCTTCATTAGGGACTGTAGTGACAGAACAAGGGATAATGGGTTCAAACTTAAACAGGAGAGGTTTAGATTGGATCTAAGGAAGAAATTCTTTCCTGTTAAGGTGGTGTGATGCTGGAATGGGTTGGCCAAGGAGGTTGTGAGTGCTCCATCCCTGGTGGTGTTCAAGGCCAGGTGAGACGAATCCTTGGGTAGCATGGTTTAGTGTGAGGTGTCCCTGCCTATGGCAGGGGGGTTGGAACTAGATGATCTTAGGGTCCTTTCCAACCTTAACTATTCTATGATTCTATGATGTATGGAAAAAACAGTCAGTCACCAGAGAGTCTCAATTCTTCCACTGTAGCTCTAGTTTGCTTCCCTCAGGAAAGCACATGCATGTTTGCGTGAGCAGAAAGTATAATGATGAACTAGGTGATGTCTGAATTTAGGCTCTGCTTGATGTAGTCTAAGTGCTGCATACGCCTCTTTCTCTAATGTTTCCTATTGGCTGCTTTTAGTGCCAGAAAGTCACCTGAAGAATAATAAAAAAAAAACAATCAAAGTGACTTCAGCAGAGAGTAGAGCCCAAGACTTTGAGCCTATGAATCCCCACTGAATACATTAAAAAGGGATGCTTTTGAAAGTTTCAAACTTTGGCCATTTCTATGCAGACATACATCACTGACAGAAAGGTGGCTTCTCCCTCTACACATTCCTGTCCCCAAAAACTTCTGCTTTATGCTTAAAAACACTTGAACTTCTCCAGGAAAAGGTCGCCAGTATTTTTTCAACATTGCTAAACAACAGATTTTCTTTAACCTCATTCTCAGAAACAGCTGTACCATTTTGGATGAAACTTCCTGAAATATTTCTGCCTGAGGCAGGCACCTGGCATGGAAAATTTCAGCCCAAACATTTAAGGTTTGGCAAAGCAGTGTGCAGCTGAAAACAGGCTTTATAATGGGAAGTGTTGGGCAACTTTAATAACAAGCAAAATTACCAGCCTCACCCCAGCACCAATCCTAACTGATGTGCCAAGCTCTACGATAAAATACTCAGTTTAAATGAATGAAGTCCTTACATATCAAAGGACCAAACTTGGAACATAGTCTTCTTCCAGATATAACAAGCATTTCCGACTTAAGGCTTAGTGATGTAAAGAGGACAAAGTAGATTAATAACAAAGCGTGAGATGTAATCTTCATTTTGTGTCTGTTGGAGAGAAGAGTGAAGTGGGTGAAGTTTACTGGCAAAGTCTATAGCACCTTTGTTGCTTAGATCTTATGTGTTTGAGTCATCCAAAAGTCAGATGGTTTATTTTCTCCAAACACACCCCAAACTGTTAGCCAGAAAATCACTTAGACATTTAGTTCGTAAATGTAAGTTCTGAACACAATAACATAATTTATTAATCTTTCAGCAACTCACTCAAAATGTTTAACAACTGTTTTTTCATTCAATTTCTCCTTCCAATACAAGAACTTCATTTCCTATTCCATTTGTTCTCCTCTCTCTGAAATATAGCCCTGTCATGGTAGTCATGTTGTTCTTTGACCAAAATAAATCAATAAATATTCAGACATGTAATAAAATTTGTTCTCCTTCTTCAGTGCACAAATATATTGAAAGATCTCTGTAGTTTTCTCTTCATATCTTTAAAAAATACTTTTTTTAATAAAAATAAATTTAAATAATATATATTTATCTGGAGAATGAGAAGTAAGCACAGGAAAAAGGAAAGTGAGGTTAAGGTAGCACTGATGATAGCCAGTCTGTATTTTGAGATTTTTTAGGGGCATGCTAAGGGTGTCTAAATTCTGTCTAAAATATAACTTTGGTGGATCTCAGACACCTAAATATTATAGCGTATTTTCTGTTGCCTTCTCACAAGTAGTATGTAGGCTTTAGAGACTCTTAAAATGCAATAACATATTTTTCTGGGGGAAGAAACACAATCCTTGAGTATGGCCTTCACTTGGTAAAGAAAACTGAATTCTCAAGTGATTAATTTGTATTTATTTATTATAGAATAATAGAATCACAGAGTGGCTTGGAAGGGACCTTAAAGATCATCTAGTTCCAAGTCACCTGCCATGTGTACCTTTCAACAGACCAGGTAGCTCATAGCCCCATCCAACCTGGTCTTAAGACTTCCAGGAATGGGGCATCCACAACTTCTAGATGAGGCACTAGAACATCCTGTTGTAGTACCTCACCACAGTCACAGTAAAAGCCTTCTTTCTTGTAGATAATCTAAATCTCCTCTCTGTCAGCTTAAAGCCACCCCCCTGCTCCTATCATACATACCTTTACATACCCTTGTAAAGAGTCCCCTTCTCCAGATTTCTTGTAGGCCCCCATAAGGTATTGAAAGGCTGCAGTAAGGTCTCCCCTGAGCCTTCTCTTTTCCAGCTGAACAACCACAACTTTCTCAGCCTCTCTTCACAGGAAAGGTGCTACAGACCTCTGATCATACTTGTGGCCCTCCTCTGGACTTGCTCCAACAGGTCCACCTAAGCTGTTTCACCTAAGTCACAGAGAAGGCTTCATCTTTTAGATACACTTAAACCTACCTCATCCAGACAGCCCTTAGTTCAATTTGGATAGTAGGTGATATCGAGAGAGAGATGAGAACCAAAAAATAGCTTTATCTGTAACCTGTAAAGAGGAAAGAAGAATTTGGTCTCTGGGTTAGTGTTGCCCTGAGTCCTGGTTTGGATCAAATGTACAAACTGCATGGTAACCATGGTGTGATCTCTCACTTTCTCTGGGGGTACAGTTACCACTAGCCTCATGGCGAAAACTGAGGCTGCCTCTGCCTTTCATTGTGCATTACATAATTGTACACTAGTACAATTGTGCATTGTAGTAGTGTAACCTGGTACTAGAGAAAAAGTGGAGATACAGATTATCTTGAAGTCAAAAGTCTGTTCTAAATAGGGGTCCCAAAAGCTCATTATAGTTTAATACACACTTCATATCATACAAAGCTGTAACAGTTACCATGAAATGAGTTGCCTCTGAGATGTGATGCCTCAGAATCTGTCCCAGTCTATCTTTACAAAAAATCTTATTGGTATCTTGCTGTATGAACAACTTCTTCAGGTATAGCTGGGCACTTTGCATCATCTAGTTAATTTTGACAATATTTATTTTTATTTACATAAAAGGCTCATTAGGTTTACAGCATCAAGCTATAATTAGTAATAAGAGATGGTGAATCAGATAGCTAACATCTGTAAATTGTGGGATTTTCCTCTACTAATAGTATCTTTAATGCATGGTGACCGATTGTATGATTTTAATGTACATTTATCCTTTAAACAAGTTCCATGCAGGAAAAAAAAGTACTGCATTAACTGTTCTTCTCCTTGTCAGCATACGGCAACTATGTTAAGATGTTACAAGAAAGGAAACCCAAACCATACAGGGTTATCAGTAATATAGAAATCATGTCTGTCAGAACAAGGACCTTACTAAGGAAAGATATATGTAAATAAAAGCATGCTAGTTCTTCTGTTATTTTTTATACATGATCTCTGGTAAAAAGCTTTTAAAATGTACCAGTGATCAAGATGGAGTCAGAGGAGTACAATGTGCAGAGAGATTCCACTTTCTGAGGCCATTGTCAGATGGGAGGAAGCAGTTGGCTTAGAGCCGTGCCACTGGAGAAACAGAGAAGTCCTTGGAGTCAGCAAATAGAATCATAGAATAGTTTGGGTTGGAAGGGACCTTCAAAAGTCATCTAGTCCAACTCCCTGCAAAGAGCAGGGACATTTTCAACTAGATCAGACTGCTCTAAACCAGATCCAGCCTGCCCTTGAATGTCTCCAGGGTTGGTGCATCTTCCACCTAACTGGGCAACCTGTGCTAGTATTTTACTAGCAACATTGTAAAGAATCTTTTGCTTATGTCCAGCCTGATTCTCCCCTCTTTTAGTTTAAAAACCTTACCCCTGTACAGCAAAATGGGGGGCAGAGGGAGGAAATGTCTTCTGAAGATTGAACAAGAAACACACATTGTGGATCACATATAGCCATACATACAGTATAATATGCTAGTAGCACTTGTTTTACAAGTTGCTGTTGGGATAGTTGTTAGGCAGCAGGAGAGGCATCTAGGCTGCTAGGATGCATGGATACAACTGCTCAATATCCTGAAGAGGCACCAGGTCAGAGACCTAGTGACTAACCAGGATGTTTACACAGACCTTTTATAACTCTCAAAGTACATGTGAAATTAAGACAGCATAGGCTGACTGCCCTGCAATCCAACAGGCTTGGTAAAAGTGTAAACCAGCTGTCTCTAATGACATGACTACAGCATGCAGTTCAACAAATGTGACTTGGGGCCTTATTACTGTGTCTCCACCTCTGACATTTATAGCTAAATAATGTTGTTGATTCTTGCAAGAGATGCTACAATTTCTCTAATTAAAGGAAGGGAAAAAAGAAAAAAACAACAACAAACCAACCCCAAAAAACAATCTTCTTTTCCCTTCCCAGATTGTTCCCATTTGCTGCAAATAAGCATGAGTTCCTGCCTGGAAGCACTATCTGCAAACTGCAGTCAGATGTAAAAGAAGCCTAATCAAGCTTGGGAACCAGGCCTTAATTAGACTGCTTGGAAAACAGAGCAGAAGAGCAAATGAAAATTATTATCCATCACTCATGATTCCTGTTTCTAATTTTAAAGAGGAAATCACGCATTAATCAAACCCTAGCCCTAAGCTCAGAGACGCGTTTTAGAAATATCCTGAAACAAGAGGAAATCTTTTCAGTGTTTAGAGAAAACAACTCCCAATCAGCTAGTATGTTTAGCACAATGTATTTTGACATGAAATAAGCTATGTTTCAGTATGCTTAGCTTTTGCTGGGTCCAAGAAAAACAAAACCAGTACCAGCTGAAATGAAGGCACATGACAACAATTGGGGTTAAGCCTGGGTTTTGTTAAAGGAAAACAAATGTAGAGCATGTTGTTTTCATGGATAGAGGAAAGACATAGAAGAGTAAGAGTAAGGGGAACAGTGCAATAATATCACTGCTCTTGTGTGCTTTGGTCATAGAAAGGAAACTCTTTGGTGCCCATAAACACTATTTAACATAAATTATTTCTGATAAAAATAACAAACAGGAGCACAACTGTTAAATATTGCTCAGTGATCATTTAAGATCATGTAATAGGATTTATCAGAACTTACTCCATAGTTTCTGTTATATTTGGACTATAAGGATAATTTTCTGGGTTTTGGCAAACTAACGTAAGTATTCTGGCTATGATTCAGAAACTAACTTTTTCTGGTGGGGTCAGATTGAAGTCTTTAATATTCTTGGAACTCTCCAGGCAGAGGAGAAAAAATGGGTTCTTGACCTATATTAAACATTGTACCCATTCTTGTGGAAATGCAACATTATGAAGAATGCTCACTTTTTTTCAAACACAAATATCTAAGCTTCTAGCTTTGAATTACCAACAATGCTTTCTAGAACATACCAGTTTTCCTTTTAGCTCTCCAAGCACTCACCAACTATTGCCTGTTTAGATTTCTAAAGCTAGTGGTTTCGTGACTTGAAATTACATATCTAGAAATGTTACGATGGCATGCATGCTTGTGTTGCTATTGTGGCTTGCAAACCACAGTTATTGTTCTGTGAATGGATTAAAAAAATTAGTGACAAGCGAGAAGAATACAGGCTTTATTTATTTCTTTTTTCATCTATCATGGTATTTATATCATGCTTTACTAGAAATTCATTGTTAATTTCAGCAATCAAAGTTGGCAATTAGACAGATTATTATAGTCTAGAGGAATGGGCACAGGCAAGAGTTAGTAAGTACTGAATTTTAAAGATGGTTTTGGCATGGGTTTTTCTAAAGTCTTGTGAGTAACCTCCGTAGTTCCGCCTTATAAAGAAAATGGTCTGAACAAAGTAAAGTTTTTGTACTCCAGATTGGTGGCATCTCCCTGCATGATACAATGTAGAACAGAATTTTTGTTCCAGTTGAAAAATTACACTAACTTTGTTTAGTTACTTTGGCTGAAGCTTTTCTTTCTGAGGCCTAATGGGCAGACCACTTGGGTGATGCCCCGACTAACAAGATTCAGTTGCAATGCTTTTACTAAATGAAATATGACAGGATTTCAACTCTTGATTTCAGTCGAAGACTAAGGACAAGATAGAGCGTGTGTGGTCTAAAAATTGGTGCAGTTGCCTTGGAGGTGAAAGATGTAGGTTTAAATCCTTTTAGATTGAACAAAGAGCTGAACTCAGATTTCCCATCTGCTATGTGAGTGCTGTAAACACCACACTGTTGTGCAAAAATGTAGATGTCAGGATTAGAATGTTTTGCAACAAAGTGGCTGAGACTTTTTTCCTTTAAGCTAGATTCAAAGTTGCCTACACTTGTGTTCTTGCAGCACTTTAGTTTGGTCATGTCTCATTTTAGTCTATGTTCAGCAGCAGAGGTCAGGTGGTAGGAAGGAGCATTGTAACCCAGAACAGCATAAGCCACAAGAGCACCTTTCTTACAGTTTTATGCTCCTGAAAGGTTTCTATTATACCCTGTTGTTCCTAAAGTGCTTTAATCACTTTGTGGACACTGGAGAAAGTAGTTTGACACGATTTGAAGCATTATATTATATTTTCAATACTTATAGCTCTTTCTTTTTACTTATATTAAGCAAAGTGACCTATGACAGTGTAGATTTACTGTTCTACATGCTGGAGAATTTGGTAAATTCTAATTTTGCTGTGGCTACTTCATTTTAACTTTTTTTTTTACTTTCATATATTTCACTGGCAGTTGTTTTTGTGCCTCTGGTTTTGAATTTCATCATTGCGGTACAGCCTTTGTGTCAAAGCAGTGATGGTACTACAATAAGCAGGGTCTGTCAATACCTTGACTTGTTTTCATAGTCATGTGACTGTGCCCTGCCAAGTTTTCCTTCCAGATTAATCTACTATTCTGGGGACTGCCATGTGATTTCTTGTAATCATAATTTTTCCCTGCTTTCTTATCCTATACCTGTAGTTATCCATCAGAGCCATACAGCTATCAACACTCACAACCCAAAAGTGGAAATGAGCCTGTCACTGTTCTTTCTATATTTATGTGCCAATGTTAACAGCCTGGTAGAAATCCAAATTTGATTTGATTTTGAGTGAGTTCCAGCACCATTTAACTGTTTATAGAGTAAACCTAGGCTTAGCTAGCTTACTTTGATTAAATTACACATTTACATGCCATAACAGTGTCTGAAATCTGCTCTCCCCACCCCCTTTTTTTCCCCCCTCATCTTCTTTGTTTTGGCTATCCTTTTCAGTCTTTACACATTTGCTGTTGTTATCGTAACTATGTGCTTTTGGGTAGTTCTAGGTGCTTTCCAAACATTAAAAAAGTAAAGCTCAGTTTCTTGGCTATTGTAATCATGTCCTTGCAGGTCTATCTCAATGCACCCTCTATGTGAAATATGCCCACAAACACGTGGCTTGTTTGATTTATAGCTGCTTGTGTTTTTCCAAGTGACTTGACTGTTGAAGAACTCCAATGACTGCTCTGTTTGTGTATTTTAGCCAAAGCTGGCTCTAGCACTTAGGACTCTGAGCACTGGAACAACTTATTCATAAGGTTTGGTTTTGCTTTACATCCATCTGTGATTTTTAGTTCCCTTTGCTCCACCTTTATTTTGTCCTGCATTTGGTAATTCCAAACACTGTGCCTGTTCTGTTGTTTTGTCCATTTGGTAGTCTACCCCTTGTAGAATCTCAGTGATTGAATAATAGTGTCACTTCAAAACAAAGCAGAAAGATACTTGTATGCTTCACTCATTCTTCTGTATTTTTGTTGCTGTCCTCATTTGGTATAATTGTTGTGTTATGATGGAGGCTTGACTGCAATTGCAAACACTAAAACAATTTAAAAAAAAGATTCTAGAGAAGAGAAAAGATTCTCTTCTCTAGAAGAGTCAAGCACAATCTGTGATTCTAGGAGGTTCTTAATCTAGAGCTCTGAGAGCACTGCACAAACTGCCTGTGAAATAGGAATAAATATGTGTTCCACAAATATGACCTGATTTCTCACACATAGTAGGAGCTTATCACTTTTCCTGGTGGTTACTTTAGCAGGCTTCTTAATATTTTGAGCTCTATGAAGCTGCATTTGCATTTCTTTTCTGTTGCATGCTCTGGTGGAAACTGAAATCCTGATCTACTAATTATCCAGATTCCTCTTTGGCTAGGATTTGCTCTTGCTCCTAACTAGGCTGTAAGAGCACAGTTTTGTTTTGCCAGGCAACTGGGATGTGGAGATCGTACATATGCAGTCTGCAGCCTTGCTGCAGTTGCAGCATGTCATCTAACTTGGAGACTGGAAAGTGCTCCTTGCTAATCATGATATAGGCTTACAACAGATACTTGTACAGCAATAAAACATGAGGCTTGACTGCTGAAACCATACTGGATAAGCTTTGGAAGGTGACATGTACATTTTTCTCAAGGTAGAGAAATGTTTCCCATGAGGCAAGAAGTATTCAAGGAGGCTGTATTAGCATTGTAGAGGCATATAATACTATCAAGATTATTTGGGGGCCTTTAGGCAGGAAAAAGAGAATTTCCAGAATTTTGTTCTTATCACCTTACTGAGTGGAGCATGATCTCTAATATATTTCACTGATGTTTAAGGTAAAGCTGCTAATAAGCTATAACTGGTCACTGAAGCTTTGTCTAAATATAAAGTCAGAGAGGTGGGGATTGGTCCCTACCCAGAGTGGATGCTTCAGGTCTAGTTCCTCTTGCAGAAGGTGTATCTTGTAGGAACCTGTTTTGAATGGTCCAAAACAGCTGTAGAAGTAAGGCAATAATGTTGTTACATGGACAACCATGAGTCCGGTGTTTGAGGTAAGTCCTTGATCTAGCTTTACTTAGCAGTACAGACTTAGAAATCTGGCTGCATCCCTCACATCTCAAGCTGGACTTAGTTTTGCTGTACAGAAGACAGATTCCAGGAAGCCAATCTGTGTAGAGTGCACAGGAAGTAGAGGGTTCAGTGTTTTTACAAACTCATTGGCAAAACCTCAGGATCTGAGCATTGGCATGCTAGCCTGAGATGTACCAGGGTTAGCCCTGCTTCACTGTTCTATTGCAGAATTCCTTCCTGACCTAGGGGAAAGCAGTTTCTGTGAAAGGGTTTGGCCCATCAGTAAAATGCCTGCTGCAGAAAATGACATTAGACAATGTTATGAGGTGGTGCCATGCTTTGGGAACAGGGATCCTATAAATTCTTTAAGTAGGTGGACATACCAGTGTTAGAGACTCCTGCAGAAGGTTGGTTTCCACAGCTGATTCAGAGCATCTCTGAAGTCCAGAAGGCAGTGCTAATTCAGAGTTCAGAGCCAAGCTGATTCTTAGAAGCAAGATTTAGGCAAAAAGGAGATGACCTCACTGAAAAAAATGGACTAATAGGTATTTCATGTACAAACTTTCTTTTTCTTTGTTTCATAATGAAGGAAACTTTTGTGGTGTCCAAATACACTACTTTTCCTACTTACCTGCCAGGGATATATCGCCATCTTACTTTGTTTTTAACTTCCACTTATAAATCATTGTAAAACAAGACAGAACCAGCAGATACCACAAAGTGTAATAAAGTCATTCAGAACTTGATTACAAAATGAATGGAAGAATTTATGAGGAAGAATGCTGGAGACTCTATTTCAACATTTACACACAGTGGAAGGAATGATACTTTTTTTTTTTTTTCTCTACTTTTCACATGCATAATACTTTTTCCTATGTCTTTAAAGAGTGCTTGATATTGATGAAGTTTCAGCTGATGAAGGTCTTTGTAAACCAACAAACAGAAGTGCTTAAAGGATTGCCTTGCATAGGACAACCTGCTCCTGGTGCTCCTGCTCTGCTGCAGGGCCTGCTACTGCTGTCTCTGCTGATACTGACAGCCCTGTTAGGCAGACTGGCTTTCATCAAGCTTTTTTGTTCTTTTACCATAATACAAGTCAACTTTATTGGACCAGTTAAAGTTTCAGTCTTCCCTTGTTATCCCCATAGGGTAAAGCAAAGATGCAGCAAACTTAAGAATTTTCATTTATAATGGGTTTATGAATTCTTGTTTTATATCTCAAAATTGAGTTTATAAAATGAAATTTTCCATTAACCTTGCCTGTCTTTTTTGTAATAAATATTTTAAGACAAAGGATTTAAAAAGTATTAGATAGAGATATATCATGTTACTTAAAGCCCATTTTGCAACATTGATTGCAAATGTATTTTAATTGGTCAAATGTCAATAAATTCAACTTTGATTGCAAATCTATTTTAAATGGTTAAAATTAAATAAAATTCTATCTTTCTTTTTATAATTGCTTAGAGTATATAACTAGAATGGAGTTCTGCTCCACGTAGTTCATGAACTACTTTTACAAATAGGACATATAAAGAAGATCAAAGTGAAGATAAGATCAGAGATGATTTCATAACCATGTTTAAGACATAAAAGGGGTGATCTTGACATCCTTCTTATGCCAGAATTATATTTCTCCTTAGTGTGCAATCAACTGCATCAGATTACCTACTGGTAGTCAATATTGGTTTTATGTTAATATTATTTTCATGTTATTATTATTTTCAACCATCTCAGGTCATTTTGCTGCTGCTTTTTAACCAAGCAGAGGCTAGAGTTGGTGCAAATGAAGTACCTGAACTGCTCCCCATTATGGGGGCAGCATAATATCAGATGGGCTTAAGCAACTCATGCATCAACATGCACATCATCAGATGTGCTCTTGAGTATGAGCATCAGTCCTGACAAAATTCTCACAGACACTGGTAAAAGCAGTCCTGGTTTCTAATTACAGACTTAAAGTACAGATGTAATAGTCCATCTTGGTTTGCTAATGTTATATAAAAATGAGTGTATCCTTTTATTATTGCTCCCATATTATTAAAGTTTCATCTACAGATGAGGAAATGGCCCAGTCAAGGACATTTAACACAGAAGAACTGTGTTTGTTAAATATGGTGTTATAACTGCCCCAAGACAATTGCTCTTGATGCTTTACAGGAAACTTTTTTCTTAATGTGAATGTCCTTTATCAATCTGTATGTGTATAGACCTAAATATTACTTCTCTTTTGCCTGTCTTGAAGTATTTCTCAAAGACTTATTAATCAATGCATTTTACAATTACAGTGTACTAGTAAATTAAGCAGCAACAAGTAATTTTCCTAGGCAATGGAACTCAACTGTTTATTCTTTTGCATGATCATATCATTCCCTCTCACATTTTTGTCCTGGGCACCTCTCAATTCGTCAGTCATTTCCCAGGCTTGGGGATAAGTACTGACAGATTAGGGACCATTTCTAATTGTCAGCCTGCCTGTGGCCATGATGTTCCTGGGAGTAAAGTTCACACCAGTGGACCTTACAGTTAGATAACATTTTGGTGCACATTTAATTATTGGTACAGATGTGGGAGCTAGCCAGATAGTCATGTTGTAGTTTGTGAGGACATTCTGTGCTAGACTTGTATCAGGCTGAATGTTTAAAGTTTTAGGAAGCACTGTGTTTACTGGAATAATAAACACACTGGAGGAGGGATTTGAGTATAAGATGTTGATGAGAGGTTACCCTATCTAAAACGATTGCTGCATATAATGGGAGGTCTCAAAAATGGATGAATGAGTTGTGATGGATTTTACGTTGCATTATTGTTCTGAAATATTTAAAGGAAACACAGATGCAAAGAAGTAAGACCTTTTCATTGCACTCAGTAAGTCTTTTCACAAAAACAAAGAACAGGGTGGAATGTAGGGTTTTCTGGAGGGATGTGTGGGGACTTTTTTTTCGTTGTTAGTTTCTGTTTTGGATTTTATTTTGTTTTTGGTTTTCTTCCTGAACAAACTGTAAAGAAACTATTCAGGATATTTGGTCCTTAAATATGTGATACAATGGCAGCATAGTAAAAATAATAAGTTACCTGTTTTATTTACAACAGCAGAAACCAGCACTGACTGTAGACAGTATTTTGAAGAACAATTTAAGTTTTTCTTATTTCCAAATTCATAGTATTTTGCATTTTTTAAACTGTTCTATGCAATGGCAGCCCTGCCACCTTTAAACACAGCCCATTGCTAATTATTATATGTGACTATAGCCCTTCCTCCATGTATGCTATTCTTCCTTCTTTGCTATAAAAGGGTGATTTTGTTTCTGCTAAATTGACTAGGAAATACTGAGGAGGAAAGTTTTGAATGCTTTTCAATATATGCTACAAGGCCACCTTGTGCAGGCCAGAAGCTCTTTTCAAAGGGATCTTCTTGCATGATTTGCTGTCATCTTTGTCATTAAATTTGCAACAGCAGTGTTGGCAAACAGTAGAGTTTGGCCAATAAATTGTCCCACCACAAGCATTTCCCAGAACTTGATCCAATTGGGTTTATATTCTCACAATAATGGAATAACAGAGACTTAAATCACAACTTTCAATATGAATGTAGCAATGTGCAATTGATATCATCTACCCTACACACAAAGTTGTCTGATACAGTAATAATTACCAAGAAGTAATAACTACCAAGAAGTCATTGGTAAGCTGCTTGTGTTCATGTGCATTCTATACCATGGAATAGTATTGCCTCAAAGTAGGAGAAAAGAATCGCTCTAGAGTTTGGCTGAATATCAAGGATAAGATTAATCAACCATATCTGTTTAGATAACAGCGTTGTGTGTACAGCTCAGCAGCTGGAAAATATTTTCAGATGCTTATATACTATTTATATCATCTGTTTGTAGGAAGAGAACTTAACTATTTTTGTCACTGGAAGCTTTCTAGAGATTTCAAGGTGACCTTGATATCACTACCTCTGTGAGAGTGATCGAGAGTGATCTGAAAGTCTTAAAAGTTATTGCTTTCTCTGCTCAAGTGTTCATGAACATTCGTAGCCAACAGTAAATTTAAAAATTTAGAAACAATTAAAAAATGTGCCCATCAAGCAGAGGAACATGCAAAATCTGAGTTGAAAAATGCCAGCTTTTTATATGCCTAGGTACCGTTTTTAATGAGTGTTGTATATGGGTAATAAGAAGGCACCAGGAAGGTAGTGCTACATTAACACACACCACAACCATTTTTATTTGTTTAGGTTTGCTAAACAAAGTTTATTTTCTGTCTATATTGAAAACCTGAAATGTACCTTCAGCATCTCTTGCTAATTCAAGATGAATAAATGCCTAATGAGCAAGCTGTGCTATCCACTAATTTTATTGTTATTGTTCCATAAATTTACAAATCCAACTTAAAAACTATTCCTCTTGATTTGTTAGATTGACAGTAAAGGTTGACTTTATTCTGAAATAAACTGTCACTGAGGCCCAGCTGCTCCTTAAGGGACAGAAGCCAAGGGTGATAGTACAGTCATGAAGCACCCAGACCCATGTTACAGCAAGGCAAGAAAGACAGACTTAAGAAACAGTGGCCTGATCTGACAGAGTCCAGATAATGAGGCAGCACTATGGTGATGAGACAGGTGTGAGGTCAAGCCAGATTTTTTTTCTATATGTTCACCAAATACCATCACTGTGTTCGCTACAATTACTATTGCACTTCTTTGAGATGTCAGTGTTGTGTTAGGTAGAAAGACCCCATGCTCTTTGCTCTAAACCTAGTCTCAATTATATCAAAGGATGGGAAGATGAGAATGTGTCGGAAAATGTGGGACCTGAGCATTCCTGAAATGGTATGGAATAAGAGGTAGAAAGTGTGCTGGTTTTCTCTGGGATAGAGTTAATTTGCTTCATAGTAGCTAGTAAGGGGCTATGTTTTGGTTTTGTGCTGAAAACAGTGTTGATAACACAGAGATGTTTTTGATATTGCTGAGCAGTGCTTACACAGAGTCAAGGCTTTTTCTGCTTCTCATCCCACTGGCAAATAGGCTGGCAATGCACAAGATGTTGAGAGGGGAAACAGCTGGGACAGTTGACCCCAACTGACTAAAGGGATATTCCATACCACATGGTATCATGCTCAGCATGTAAAGGTGGGGGAAGAAGGAGGGGAAGAACGTTGGGGTGGTAGTGTTTGTCTTCTTAAGTAACCACTACACATAGAATCATAGAATAGTTAGGGTTGGAAAGGACCTTAAGATCATCTAGTTTCAACCCCCCTGCCATAAGCAGGGACACCCCACACTAAACCATGTAACCCAAGGCTTCATTCAACCTTGCCTTGAACATTGCCAGGGATGGAGCACTCACAACTTCCTTGGGCAACCCATTCCAGTGCCTCACCACCCTAACAGGAAAGAATTTCTTCCTTAGATCCAATCTAAACCTCCCCTCTTTAAGTTTGATCCTACTGCCTGAAGCATCTAGGGCTAGAACCTTTGGTTATATTCTGTTTGTACACTTTCCAGGGGACTAATAATGTGATAAATCACAAAGTCAATCAGAGAGAAGATGTCTCTGTGCGGGAGACACTGGAAGCACAAGAATCTCTGGTAACACTCTCATGGCCAGCTTGGAGATGGAACAAGCCAGAGTGAACAACCTCCTGCCATGCCAGGCCATGCACCAAACATCCTGAGAGGGACAAGACTGCAGCATCTGATTGCAAGTAACAGGGAAGTGGGCAAACACAAAGAGGAACCCTCTTGGCAGACATGCTGGAGCCCTGCTTTCCGGGAGATGGCTGCACCTACCTGCCCATGGGAAGTAGTGAATGGATTCCTTGTTTTTCTTTGCTTCCACATGCAGCTTTTGGTTTACTAATTAAACTGTCCTTATCTCAACCCCTCAGTTTTCTCACCTTTTACACTTCTGATTCTCTTCCCCAACCCACCAGGTGAGTGGGAGTGAGCAAAGGGCTCTGTGGTGCTTAGTTGCTGGCTAAGATTACTCACAAGAAGAAGTCAATTAAGAAAGTTCAGTCTTGAAAGAAAAGAATAGGAAAAAAATGCCGCTATGAACTTTCTTTCCTAAGCAGAATCATGTCACAAGGTTCTTTACTGACCCAATAAATAATTACAATATAAAAAAGATATTTTAAAATTGTTTTGTATTATTAGTTATTGCTGATATGAGTTCTCCATTTCTTATATTGATGAAATGGGGAAGCTTCTAAAATGCCAAGGTGCTGAGTGTACGATACCATGCATGGCAAGGCATAGTCCCCTCCTTTAAGAATTTTTTCACAACTGCCCTGAAAACAGCATACATATTTTGACATATTTCTGCTTTGTCTCTTACTTCTCCCCAGTCAGGGACCAGAAGAAATGTTTGAAAATGTGAGATAACAGGAATTAAATTAAAAACCTTGACAGCTAGGAGAGAGGGGAAATTTTCTATGAACAGAGTAATAAATAATTGAATTTGAATAACAAAATGGGGAGCCTTCAAGATAACTGTAAAGCCCAAAACAGATTCTTACAGTCACTCTCCAGAGAGTGAACTTCTCCAAATCTAACATGAAGAAGTTATCAGTGTAGGGTGCAGACATGATTTTATCTCTCTAGCTGTTTGTTGTACCATTCTTGTGTTAATAACGTCTGTGACTTACCAAACAAACTTGAGTGCTCAGAAAATAGTGAAGCATACTGAAGGTGTACTGGTTAATCTAGTAATTATTGTATTTTTTTACTACAATAGTACCAGAAATTCTCATCAGTGATAGGATTGGCAGTGATATAGGTAAAAAGTCTTAGCTCATCCCACACAGTCATTTGGCTTCCTGGCCCTTACTCTGATGAGGTGTGAAGAGGAACTAAGTGTTTGGCTTATGGGTGTGCAATGTAAAAACAATGTATTAATTTCGTTAATTTATAATGCAGCATTTTTTTATTTCTCTCTCACCATGTTATTATTTGAAGCATCACCAGTATCTGTCCACAGTAAGAACTTCGAAAGTGACCACTCAGTTTCGGAAACATAAGAGTTTAATAATATGGACGTAGAATATGCTGTTCCAGTTGGCCCCAATGCCAGAGAGCAGTCTTAGGCTTGCTTGATCTAGTTAAACTGGAGATGTTCTACAAAGGACAGGAGGTATCTGGCGATATCTCAATTTCTAAACTGACAAATGTCTTCACTATCTGTACATGCTATTCCTTTCCTCTTCAGAAAAGAAAAAACCTACTATTTTATGTTCTAAGCCTTTTCTATTCTTTTTCACCATATGTCATGCTTCTTGCACTTCCAGTACCTCAGAAGAAAATCTAACATCTTATACTTATTTGTATGTTGTTGTTTTGGGTTTCTATTTCCTCACAATGGAAATAACAATCTTAAGTGCTAGAAACAGTTAGAACCTTAAGGAAGGATCTGGTAGACATAGTTCTTGAATACACTATGATAAGATCATTCGCCAAAACCATATAAAGCCTTTTATAAAGTCTTTTGGCTTATTTCTACCTACATATAATTTACATATAATTTATGTTTTAAAGTTATGAAATACATTTTTTTTCTGCAGTGAACTCCAAAATATTGGTAATACATTACTGACATCAAGGCTTGCAAGAACATATTTTAACTGCAGAAAAGAATCTTTCTGCAACTTATTTCACTGACATTTCTCAAAATTCCTAACTTGGCCCTTAAATATGGTATAATATTTGTCTATTGGAAGAAAAAGGTTTTTAAAAGGAACATTCTTCACAAGTCCTGCAAAAGAAATTAGTGTTTTTTTTTTTCTCCAGTCTCATGTAAGACAGCAAGGGAGTTTTGTGTTTTCCTGGGCTCCTAATTCTAGTTCTGGATCAGCTACAAAGCACTTTCTAAAGCCAGTCTGTTCTATCTGAATGTCTTGTCTTGGTGTTAGATAAGTAACAGTCCTCAGAACAGCTTTATGGAGTTACAGACTGTGAGGCAAGCATTTTGTATGTCAAGAGCAAATTTGCAACAGACTTCAAGGAAGTCAGGAGCCATCATGGAACAGAATTTCATAAGTCTCAACTGACTTCTACTGAAATCAATAGGAGGCTTTTCCTTTGACTTCGATGGGAGTTGGAACAGATGCAGAAGGGGCACTTTAAAAGGAAAGAAAACTAGTTCATTTAGGATTTTTTTACATAATTAGAGAAATATTCCATTATTCGTATATATGAATGCCAACTTGTTGTACCATGTCTTTCATGATTAACAATGGTTGGATAGCATCCAAATGAAAATTCTGTCTACTGGCTATCTGGCTTAAATGCAATGAAACATAATGTGCCAGATTCTTGCAATACCGTATGCGTATGCCAAGGATGATCTTTGTACATCATATGCAGTTATGTTACATGGGTTGCGTTTAGAAGGGAGGGGCTTCATTAAAAAAAGTCCATGCTGCTATTAGGAAATATTTTTATCATACAATGGTGTCAGTGCAATATGTTCAGAACAACCCCCCCCCCCCAACCTGACACTGATTATATGGACCTGTGAACATTGCTTCATGCATTGCCTGAACTTGCACAAGAATAGCTTCTTCCATAGCCAGAATACTTGAAAACATACTTAACAGAACCATACTGCCCTCTGTCCCACANAACAACCCCCCCAACCTGACACTGATTATATGGACCTGTGAACATTGCTTCATGCATTGCCTGAACTTGCACAAGAATAGCTTCTTCCATAGCCAGAATACTTGAAAACATACTTAACAGAACCATACTGCCCTCTGTCCCACAAATACTCAGAAACAGATGTGCAACCATATGTAACATTGTATTAGTCCTACGCAGTTCCAATAAAACTATTTTTTTTTATGTGCTTTAGTAAATTTTTCCTATCCTCTACAATTCTGGTCTCTAATTTGCCAGTGTATCACTGTGGCAGTGATAAAACTGTTGTAAATTGCACACAGCCATATTTCAGGTATTTTATTTTAAAGGTCCATCAAAAATATTTGTAGACTGTGTCTGGTTTAGCCATGCTGTCACTGTCTCTGCCTTCTCTATCATATTAAATACAAGCTTTTACTCTTCAGTAGGAGTGTCTCACAGTCTCCATGATCTTTGTTCTCTCTCTTAGTGTCTGCAAATTGACTTTTGTCTCCCACTGGCTGCAGCACTGCAGTTCTCCCTGTTTTGGTTACATTTGCAAGAAAGCATTTTTGTCATTTTTTTCCCCTGCTGCCCCTCCTAGATGGAAAACATTCCCCTCAGTCACCTGCGAAGCCATATCCCTTTGTTTCAAACACTTATCACAACTTCCTTGTTTTGACTTTTTTTAATAACATAAAATAAATAGTCTTCTCCAAGATTGTGGCTGCCTGAGTGAGAAGGGACAGTTTTGTTATGGACAAGACAAATGCTACTTTTTTTAAGCAACCGAAAACCTCATGGATAAATTTTCATACTGATGATTGAGGCCATACTTTTTGCTTCCTTTCAAGACATAGTGGACCAACTCTAACGATAAATGATAGTCAGAAGCCATTTACATCAAAAAAAAAAAAAAAAAAAAAAAAAAACAAGAACAAAACAACAAAACAA